>JBAMIB010422133.1:0-32898 GCA_037177415.1 Kaempferia rotunda | reverse complement strand
TTTGAAAGATCTAATCGACTTATATTATATATTATTTAGGGCCTTATGGTAATTCCGAGCTAAATTAACTTAAAGGGCAACTTACTTATAAACTTACTTTTTTGGCGCACCTTAACTATAAAATGACGCTCGAGCCTATAAGGATCTTTTATACTCTCTCCCTTTAGGTCGAGCCCTCAACTATTCTTGTAGTCGGCAACTGACTTAACTTACTTACCTTTTTGGCGTTACTAAAATAGGGCGAGAACTTAATTTCTTTAAGGGGAAGGATCTTTTATACTCTCTCCCTTTAGGTCGAGCCCAACTTACTTATATTATATTTAGAGGCGAATTAACTATGAATTAACTATACTTATATTCTTTTAGGCACAACTTCTTTATATATTATTTAGGGAATTTGCGGCAACAAAAATATATGATATTAGGGCCTTAACTATAAAACGAGCCTCTCAGTTCGTATATCTCCCTCATTGGTCGATCCCCAGCAAGAACTTATATATGAATGGGCCTGCCCCCTAAAAGTCAAGTAAGATGTAAGTTGTAAGTTCTTCAAAACTAATACTACGAAAGATCTACAACTTACTTAATATTTAGGGCCCTAATGGTCGAGCCATCTAAAGAAGCCCTTATTAGTCGGCCCTCTCGCCGCTCGAGCCTATCCTTACTTATTATAGCAGGCTAGACTTCGCGAGCCAAGCTAGAAAGCTAAATAAGATGCGTGTGAAGCCACGAAAACAGATCCACGTGGTGATCATCAGAGCCTTAAAAAGAAAAGGGCCTAAAACGTTCGTTTTTTTTTATTACTGAGATCAAAGCATCATCCGGAGGAGCCAAAGTACAAGACTGGAATGCGTCCATCGGGGTCTTACTAATTATTAGGAATAAAAGGAATAGAGGAATAGGCGGCAGTATAGCCCCCCTGCATGTTCTTCAAAGATGCGGGTTCCATCTTTCATAGCAGTATTGGAGAATCTATCCCCTTCATCTGTAGATGGAAACTAGGGTACCACTTAGTCTTCAGCCGTGGCAATCACTCACCTTTTTTTGTTTGCTTAGCCCGGGCACCAGCCCTTAAAGGCTGAGAAGAAGAAGGAAGGGGCCGAAAGGGCGGCTTTGCTCCTTGGTATGCCGGCTCTATCTCTATAAAGCATTCATTCGGGGGCTACTAGGCTAGAGGAAGCCTCTGTGGTTGAGGATTCGATTCCAAAAGCAAAAGGGATTCCAGGATTACTTGGTCGATCTGCTCATTCTGACGCTGGTTAGGATCTCGCGTGTCCCGGGCATGGATTTCATCCAATTGTCTCTTCTCTTTCGCCTCCGGTAGCGGCTGACCCTGGTCTTCTCCCTGAGAAACCTCGTAAAGCTCAACGTCACTATATAAAAACGCCGGTTTTGGAACCTCTGTGGGCGATACCACTACGGGGTCTGTCAAATTGTGAAATAGCGCTTCTTTTGCCCTTTCAGCAAATCCAGGAATTGAATAAAGTCCTCCAGATCTTGACTTTAGGTCTACCTCAGAGTAGAATAGAGGACTTTCGGCCCTTATTTTGTTTTGGAACCTCCACTGCAAGGAGGAATGAATCTTCTCCAACGCCAACGGCTGTAGTGCCAATTGAAGAGAGGCAAATGCGCGAAGACCTTGAATACCCACCTGCCGCAGGTGCCTGAACAACCCCCACTTCGGGTGTTGAACTGGATGACATTTACTTATATCTTGAGTCTCCTGGACTGGCCGCCCTATAGAGTATAGAGAGAGGGAAAATCTCTTATTAGAAGAAGTGACACCGCGTAGATCAAGCTAAGAAGACTCAGTCACGGCAGTTGCAGATGGGCAGAGCTCCTTTGAATTGATGAATTGGTTACATAACATGTACATAACATGAGGACCCCCTTTTTTTAGTTAGAAAAGTGCGTCTCGGCGAGCAGGATATGACCTCTCTGGGAACCCATTAACAAGAGTAGCGGCGTCCGTTGGTACCAACCCGAAAAGTGAATGTGACTAAGGAAAAAGCTCGGCCGTAAGACCGTCACATGGGGTGCCCTTAGGGGGCCTGTAAAGTCGCAAAATGGAGCATTTTTGCCCTCTAGATCAAGCCCTTTGCATTTGACTCTCCTTAGTGGTTCTGTTTTGATAGTTACGTAAGGAGACTTTATGCGGTCAACAGAAAGAAGAGCCTCAGCTGTCGGTGGGTGGACGTATGATACTGCCTCCAAGATAGTATTTTATATATCTAAATCGCGCGATAAAAGATCTTCATGTGTGATTATAGTCAAGCGCTGATACATTTAAGGCGCATGGTTCAGACATGCAATTCCTAGGTCGACTATTCATTTCGTTCTATGAATTCAGTATCACCACTCCTTATTCCGCTGAGGTCGATCTTACTAAGATTTAGTTCACTATTAGTGTTGAGGTTTGAAGCTCGACATAATAGTTTAGGTAAGTATTGGAGGGTGCTCGACTGAAGGGAGAGGAAGGAGAAAGTCATAGTCTTTCAAAATTGAAAGTCAAGACGGATCAGATGGATGGATGGTACCTTAGCTGAAGCAGTCGCCGATGAGCCCTACCCACTCATGCTGGGACCCTTTGCCCTCTTCTTGCTCTTGAACACTTTGTACTGCCCATCGCTAAGACGACTTAGAATAGGGAAGCAGCCCCGCCTGGGAATAGCTATCTCTCTCTCGCTCGTGGAATCGGGGCACCCACCCCCTTACTATCCACTCGTCCAACTCCCAAAGAAAGGTTCAGAAGGCACAAGAAGAATTCAAAAGAACGAGAGTGAGATAGAAATGAGACTGAATACTATCTCAAAAGGAAAGTCAAAAGTGACCAAACCTTGCCCCGGGGATGAAAGAGAGGACGCAGTTGTGAAAGAAAGCGGAAGACCACGAAATAGATCTACCAAAAGACAAAAGGAATGAGACACCCTTCTACGCGCTACGCGAGTCAATCCCAGTAGAATAAGATCTTACCCTAGGGAATGGTCTCTCGAGCCTTAGTAGTTAGCCTACTTCGGATCCTCACAGCTCCTTTTCTGTTTGCGGGTGCTAAGACTAGGCGAAGAATTAAATGAATCAGTTCGCTTGACCAACCCGAGCCTTCAAGCCTCTAGTTCTTCTGATTTTGCTAACATCCTTCGATGACAGGCCGACCGAAGGAAGACGCACCGGGATCCTACTTCTATCTCATCAGAAGCAGGCGCATAGGCTATAGAATATATAATCTCACCTTCTACTCTATCAGCTACTGTGCCTAATTTGAAGCTTTTTGGTCATAGGTTGCCAGTTTTCCACTAGTTGACTCCACGCATTGCACACTCAAATCATCCAACTCGAAATAGCTTAGATAACGAGAAATGCGAATTCGATTGAAAACTCTCTCAACTCGAAGATCACATAGTAGCTTTCGCCCAAATAAGCTTAGCCTAGAGTGGATCAGGTCCTTATACGTAAGGCGATCCCGCGAAGCAGGTCACCGGAGGTGAAGTCAACTTCCTTTTCTTTTTGAGCAGATTCGGATCGAATTCACATTTTCAAAATGTGTTTTTACAAATTTTTTTTTTTTTTAGAAAAGAGAAAGAAGTCGAGTTGCACCTTTGGACTTCAAATCCGTATTTGACTCAACAAATTCTACTTGTTCCACTTGTCCCAACCAAGCTTTCAAACTTCCGCTAGTCAAAAAAGAAAAGAAAGGCTCGACTGCAAGAAAGCTTCCTCTATCGAAAAGGCGGAGAATTGGTGCGAAGAAGAATGGAGATCTCGGGGTCAGCCCTTACTAGAAAAGCCCTGCCAACCAGGTGTAGTTTTCCTCGCGTGAGACTGGCTCGAAACAGGTGGCCAAAAGAAAGCGATTTAACGCCCTTTCAAGGCGGCTCACGTCAGAAACCATTACAGGGTCTGGAAACGCGAGAGAACGTAAGAGAACGTAGCTGTAGAAAGCAGTAGCAGGAAGGCTGGCCCCCTAACTTAAGAGTTTGCGGGAAAGAGACAAGAACGAATTCTATAGCATTTTCAATAGTAGCCCTTCTTCCTTCACTTCAACGGCAGCAGCAGGGGATATTGCCCAACTAGAATATAGTTGAGAATATCGGAGTCGAAGCTCATATAAAGGGGGTTGTGTTATTCTTTTATTCTCTAAGCCTTTATTCCGCCAGTCTGCCCCTTAGTGAAAGCAGAACAAACACTCATATTGTTTTACCGAAGTCTGCTTTGCTCTATCTGAGTCTAGTGCCATTCCTTTCCTAAAGAGGGGATTCTTACTAAGAGCTTTTATTCCGCTTCCTTCTATAGCTGATATGCGCATGTATACCACCAGCTGAAAGCGGATATGCGATAGTCTACCTTATTAGTTGCTTATTCTAACTAGTAGCAGCGCATATGCGACAACAAAGCGGATATGCCGGGAAAGAAGGCAGAGTAGCACTAGCGGGAAGGGACATGACAGCTGAGAGGGAGAGCAAACAGCACAGCCGCATCGAGGTCAGCAGCATCAAATCAAAGGGACTCGCCCCATTCTTGAGTTCGAACCGGATCTCATGGAGTAGCAAGATGAGCTGTTAGGCACGAAAGCAAGCCCATCTATTGGATACGAGAGGAAAACCATAGCGTCATGCTTTTAACATTCAATACGCCCATCAAACAACAAAAGAAAGCCAGTTGAGGTCTCAAAGTCAGATGCAAGAGCCACTATAGATTCTCCAATCAGCCCTTTTTCCAGCTGTTCATACTCGGACTCAGATCTGGCACTAGCCGTCTTGTAGTGATTAGGGGGACAAGCCCCATTGAGGATTTCGACCCTGATCTGTCTACGCCATGAATTAATGGAATTGATTCGGGTATAACAGTAGATGGCCACACCAACCCTAACCTGATCTCCTTGGGAAGCACTCGGAGTTCGAGACGGAACCCTTCTTAAGAATATTTTGATCCCCGGGGAAGGAGCGCGCAATGCAATGTATTGACTGAAGCCAGCGTAGGAAAAAGCAACTACCACTAGAGCGGTTGAAACCTTGTAGACGAGATTTTCAGATGCCAGTCAGTCCGTTCGGGCCCATGCCCCGGTCAGGGAAGACAGAAGAAAGGGCTAGTCTGAAAGGAAAGGCTCAAGCGGGACTATGATTTGGGTAATCGAGACCTGATTGTGCTTTGCTGCCTGTTTAAGACAATCATGTTCACCTTGTTCACTGGCTCGCGGACTCCTCACCTTAGGGGATATGTCTCACTATACAAGGTACACGTAGTTCAGCAGCATAAAAGGAAACAACAGAGATGAGCACGCATCTCGATCTCAGAAAGCCTCTCTTCTCTTAATGGGCTTAGATTCCTCTACACCTTTCTCGCTTCAACTTAGGCGAGAAAAAGACCAGCCAAACGGGTTCCGGTCGTGAGTTAGCAATAAAAACCGACTGGTTTAAACCGGGTACAGACCAGATTTTGTCCATGATAGGATAGGGATAGAAGCTTGTGCATCTTTCTATTTGATCTTTGTTGATGGATCTATCAAAGTGGCATAGGAGATTCTTTCTTAATGGAAACTTGTCTTGTATAGGCCCCTATGGCTCTCCTAAAACCCTTCATAAGGGATATGGCTATAATGAGAATCTCTTGCTTTCCGCACCCGCTAGTGCACATACCCTTTCGTTTAGCTAAGTATCGGACAAAGAATTCGCTTTTCATAGTCCCGAGATAGAAGAACCTATCTTTTGCCCCATTGGGGATTCATTGTTCCATGCCTCGATCCCAGTTAAGATAAACTCGACTTTCGAACCTCAGATTACCAATCACCAATCCACATGGTCTATCGCTCGATAAGTATATCTTGGTTGTCCAATCCTAAGAAATCAACCGAGGAAGAGTTCGCCCTTTTGCCGAATTCTCAACATTCAAAAATGACTAGTCCGAGATGAGTAGATCAATAGCACTGGTCATCGACCTGCTAGAGCTTACAGAGGAGGCGGGGGGTTGAGTTCCTTTTTTTCTTTGTTTCGAGGGGCTAGGCCCAGTACTACCTAAGGCGAATGATGAGGCTGGTCAAGCTCTTCCTCTAATAAGTAGAGAGAAAAGGAATCGAATCTATAAAGTAGAAGACATGGATGAATGGGTGCGGCTCAAACCGTAAGCAGAATAGCTAGTTTCAGATCTCGTGTAGGGAGAGTCATTAGGAGAGGTCCTCGTGCTATTCATCTATTAAAGAGGCTGATCCGGAGAAGTCTTCTCAAGTACGAATTGGATGTGTTAAGCATGTAACAAGGCTCACTTTCAAATCTTCCGCCAAAAAGTCGGGTTTTGGCCACTCAACCTTTTCGTGAAAACACTTTACTATACGAAATAATGGAAAAGCAGTTTCACCGGAGAAGCTTCCGGGAACACTTTGCCAATCTCATGAATGGATATGTCACAAACAAGTTCAGAAATGGTTCTTTCCCCGGTCTTCAAAAATTTATATATATATTCAAACCATATTTTCATTCAATAAATGTGAATTAGACTTTTTCACTCAATCATTAGTATTAGTAAGTAGGTGCTTCGCTCCCGCGACTTACCAGCTTTGCGGGACCGCAGTCCAACTCGGGAGTGTCTCTACCAAGGTCTTACCCACGGCAAAGAGCTTTAGACTCACAGGCGCAGCTTTATGGGGTCGGAAAGCTACTCTTGCTCCAACTTCCAATTGAGAGAGATTGAATGATCGAATTCACATTTCGAAATTCGCATTTCTCGTTATATAATATATTTCGAGGATCTTTCGAGATGACTCCAAATGGTTAAATCTCGTATGAGAAGAAATGAGAAATTCAAGTATAGGCGATATCGAATACCGAAAGAAGGAAGAATACAACACTAACTATGGTCGGTCAGTCCAAGGATAAAAGAAAATGATGCCTCATTAAAACCTAATTGAAGGAAAACCCAGAGGGAAAAAACTACAGTGGGGAAAAAGAGTACCATGCAAACTAAACACAAAACCTAAACTGCTCTCTACCAGACATATCCTGTGAAACCAGATTCTGAACAAGAGCAGAAGACCACCACATAGAAGTGAAACTACTTTTAGAGAGCATGTCGGCAACCTTATTGCCCTCTCTAAAGATATGAGACACTACAAAATCCATCTGAGAGAGCAAATGAAGAACATATAGCCATCTATTCCGGTGATTCCAGGGGACTACACTTGAGCGAGACGAGAGCAATCCAACAACATAGGAGGAATCCGACTCCAACCAGCGCCAGCCCTTTGTAAAAGCAATTTCGATGGCCGCTGCCACCAACTCCGCTTGAAAAGAAAATCCGTTGCCAAGGTGAAGCGCGAAGCAGCCATGCACGAAACCCCTGCAGTTTATAAAAACCCCGCCACACGAAATCGGGCCTGGAACCCCTCGCGCGCTGCCATCTGTATTTATTTTAATCCAGCCCGGTGGAGGCGGCTTCCAGAGCACTGGAAGAATGCAAGGAGCTTTTATCGGCTTCCCGGAAATACGTAAGTCATGCAAACGTAGAAGGTCATCCTGCGAATTGAACATCACACCAATATCAAACTGGTTAACTTCATGAAAATGTGACCAAAGAGAAGCAATGATCGAGTTAAAGTTAGGTTTAGCTCCCTCGAATATGAATTTGTTACGAGCTGACGAGCCAAACACACGAAACGAAAGCAGCTCTCCACAAGGAAGAGAGTTGCGGACTGAGCTTGATTCGCATGGCATGAAGACAAAGGTGGTGCCCACCCCCTGTAACATCCAAGTGAAAGCGAAACACAGCCGACAGACGCTGCCATATCGTCCTAGTAAAACTGCATTCAGAGAAAATGTGATCGACGGTCTCTGCATTCTTGAAACAAAGGACACAAATCGATGGACCGCCTCGACGACGAATAGAATCCATTGTAGGGAGACGATTGTGAATCGCCCTCCAAACAACGATCGAGCGACGAGCTGGGATAAAGGAAGCCCAAATCCACTTCCCCCCAGGCTACCGAGGGATAAGATGGTCTTAGATGCAAGTACGCCAACTGAGAGGTAACCTGTCCATGCAGCGACTTACTCCAAACCCTAGAATCTGACGAGTTTGGAGCAATCGGAGTAGTAACAATCAACCGGACAATATCTAAGCACTTGATTATGAAATCGGGCGAGAAGTTCCAGACACCATTGATATAATAATCAGAGACTGGTTGGGTGTAAAACTTGCGAACTTCAACAGGAATGTCCAGTTTATCAGCAATAACAAATCCAAGCCAGTTGTCAAGCCAAAACCTGACAGACGAGCGGTCCCCAATCAGCCATTTCGAATCTGCTGTAAGCGCGCTGATATGTTCTTTCAGGCCACCCCAAATAGAGGAGGAGATGTATCGAACTCGAGGCAATAACAAATTATCAAGATATCTACCTCTGATGAAAGAAAAGAATTCCGAGTCCTTAGTAAGAAAATCCCAAGTAAAACGAAGCAAATAAGCTTTATTCATCGTCACTAGGGATTTCATCCCCAGACCCCCCTTCGACTTAGGTGCACAGCACCTGGACCAAGCAACCATAACATTACCACGCTGTGAAACATCGCCTGTCCAAATAAAGAATAGCCGAGTCCAGCTCCTTAAGAAGTGACCCAGGCCACCGATACACCATCATAGAATGTACCAAAGATCCGAGAATTACAGACTCCACCAAACAAATGCGACCTGCCATCGATAAGGTGGTGCCCTTCCAACGAGAAAACTTTGAAAGGATTTTATCCGCCAGCGGCTGCAGAAAGATTTTCCGGGGAACGCCCCGAAATAAAGGAAGACCCAAGTACACAAACGGGAGATTGCCTTCTGACCAGAATACGACGAATAGCCCGCCTAACACTCTGGCGTACGTGAAGCCCAAAATCAACCTTTGACTTAGCAGGATTATAGTGTTGCCCAGATAGGGAAGCATATTCAGACAAGATTTTGAAGAGGTGTCTACAATTCATGACAGATGCACGACAGAAAAGAAGGACGTCGTCCGCATATAGCAAGTGAGACGGAAAGGAAAGACCCCTACCAGCTGAGATAGGCATAAGAGCTCCATTATTCACCGATATCCTCAGGTATCTACTGAGAACCTCCTCTGCAATGCAAAAGAGAATCGGCGACATGGGGTCGCCCTGCCGTACACCCTGCTTGAAAAGGAAGGCCCTTAGGACTAAGGGGAAGGAAGCTTTATTTTGATTCGTCGTCCTATCGTAACTAAAGTCGAGTAGATCCCGAGTGCCACCGATATTGCTCTTGGAGGGCTAGTAGAAGGGCTTGATCCTACACTCGGTGAAAGGCGAGAAAGACCAGGTTCAAGGCGTAGAGAAAAGAAAGGCGATTCCCCTGATTCATTCACAAGAATTGCTGTCGAGCTGGGACCATGCAACATGCACCGAACCGCGCTTGCGAACGTCCCCGGACCAAATGAAATTCCGTATAGCAACCTCCATGTCTTTTAGTAGAGCTCCCGGCCAACGATAGGACATCATAGAATGAACAAAAGACCCCATAATCACCGATTCCACTAAACAAATACGACCAGCCATGGAGAGGGTTGAACCTTTCCATCGTGCTTGCAAGAATACCATCTGCAAGAGGCTGGAAAAGAGCCCGACGAGGAGAGCCACAGAAAATAATAGGAACTCCAAGGTAGGTAAAAGGCAATGAGCCTTCAGGAATCCCCAACAGACGGCGAACTTGTCTACGGATTCTGGTGGTACGGCCAAAATACGCGTTGCTCGGATTAGAACATTGCCCGGAAATAGAGGCGTAGTCATTCAATATACGCAGTAGTTGACGACAGTTCGAAGGAGTCGCGCTGCAAAATCTCACAATGTCGTCAGCATACAGCAAATACGAAGGGCAGGGAAGACCCCGTCTCGCAAAACATACATGGACGAAGAAGGCCCTGTTGAGTCGAGTAGTCAATATAGCGAGCAAGAACCTCTCTTCAGCCATGCAAAATAATAATGGTGACAAGGGGTCTCCCTGTCTGACTCCTTGAGAACAAGAGAAAAATCCCTCCGGCGATCCGTTAATGAGAACGGAGATACGTGCAGATCTAAGGATAGTATCCACCCAACGGCAAAACGTGGGGGAGAAAGCCATTTGATGCAAGACAGAAAGGAGAAAATCCCAGCTGAGCGTATCAAATGCTTTTCTAATGTCGATCTTGACTGCCATGTTACCCTCATCACAACGCCTGTGCAAGCAGTTAAAGCCTTCCGAGGCCATCGCTCTAAAGGGTCAGCTTGATGGCAGCTATCCTGCTCTGTTTGAGAGAATTGGTGTGGTTCGCTAGCTCTTTCTTTTGAGACGAATTCAATTCATTCGGAAGGCGGTCGTGATAGGGAAAGACCTTGCCTTATTACCAGGAAAGAGAAAATGGGCCAAATCGCCTTCTAGAGAAGAAAGGCATACTTTACTATTTAATTAATGGGTGCATACTATTATACCTTATTCTTAAACCATTACCCTGGATTGCTAGCAGTGAGAAATTCATATCTGATGAAGTTAGCTCAAAGCAAGAACACCCGAGGAAAGAGTCTTTCCCGATAGGGAGAGGTTAGGGGGTGGTAAGACATATTATAGCAATGTCCCTTTGTTAGCCCGGCAAGAGTGAATTCTTGTATTTTATGAAGACTAGCTTTCCTGCCCTGCCCTCTTTTTCTTACCTCCAATAGATAAGAAGCGCAAGGGTGGTATTCTGGGAGTGTTGCATGCCCCAATAGAAAGATTTATTAGACTATACCCAAGAGATAATAATACAAACTTTCATGCCCGAAACTCCAACTGAAGAAATCCACTTCCGGCAAAGACTTCAACTATGAGCTCGATTGTTCCCATAATGCGACTTAGGTTCCGTAGGAATCTGAAGTCTGTAACTTCTTACACCGGGACAAATGAAACTACTATATATGGAAAACTTCTACTCTCTCACCCTTTCCCACGGCCTATAGGAACCAGGCTATCGACGCAGCTAGACCGCTTTGCCCCTAAGTCCTCTCCTCCTAGCTCTTGTCTTTATCCGAAAGTGAAGCCACTTAGTCTTTGCTACGCACCTAAGCGTCTTTCTGACAGCTATCTTGCTAAATAAGTTTCTTTCTCACTCCCTTTCCTTCTTTACCTGGAGGAATTGGTTCTAACCTACTCGATATCTTCCTTGCGCTATAGGAAGTGCTTTCAGCAAAGGGAGAGGGGGGGATGAATAGCTATGAATCTTCCTTGAACCTTCTTTGAATTTGTATGCCTGTGATCTTGGATCTTTCCTGAGAAATAAAGCATTCATATATATGGCCAGGTCACAGGAATGCTTCTTAGACTTCAAATTCCGAGTCAACAACCGTAACTCGAGCACTTTACTTAGCCCTAGCTCTTCCCTTCCTTTCAAGTAAAGGACTACGTTTTTCTTGGTTTGTCTTTGTTAGCTACTGGAACTTCAACTTAATAAGGAATCTCGTAATTCCTTTCCCCATCCTGTTCCCAGGTTTGAAGTAGCTGCTTCGATAAGGACCAGGAATATTCAATCGCCCGGGAATCCTATTTTCTTAAGTTCGGAAAGATCAAGCCAAGCTATTTGGCAAGGGCCTAGCGACGAGGGGATTGATTTGTTGAAGATCTAGATCTAACTGTTATTTTGACTTCTTTCTTGATGTGAATCATAGCTATTCAATCATTGCTTTTCCTGTTACAGATGCCAGTCTTTTTTCTGTTGATGCGGAAAAAAAAGCGCAGCTAGTCCTTTTCGGAGTAGGAGCAGTTAGGATAGGGTAAATCCCCTTCTTTCTCTGGTTTCAAAACCCCAACCGGTAACCAAAACAAACAAGCCAGCTTCGGTAGTCTTAGTAGCTTCAAAGGAATTGGTAGTATGTCTTGAATAGGAAAGCATTCAATGTATGAACTCAACCTATGTTCAAGAGCTTGAACAATGAAGTGAAAGCTCTAAGCTAGCTCTTCGATCCCAGCAATGGGTGTAATCGCTAACAAGCTATCAGGATACCTCAATCTGTCAACCAAAAGCTATGAACCGTACTCGTCTGGTTGTTCTTCCGAGAAGAGAAGGAGTTGGTAAAGACTCCAACTTGATAATGGTTTCAAGGGACGGAATGAACTGTATCGTAAGAAAGAGGGACAGAGTCTCTTGTAGTTTTATAAGCCCTAAATGAGTAAGGCAAGGGGCAGGCAATAGCAGACCACCTGCGGATCATCCCGTGCCTAACTATGAGCTTTCTTTGGGGACGAAGCTATTCTATTTGCGGTAGGCGAAGAAGAATACGAAACTCCTCATGATTGGCAAATGTTCTTGGATAGTGCTATAATACCATTTACAATAATAACGAACCCATAAACCGAGTTTGAGCTTTTCTGTTAAGAATGTAGCATCTTCTCGTCTAGGCGCTGATTACTATTAAGCGCTCCACATAAGACCAATCCGGTCTACCGCGTTCGACAAGCATCCAACGAACCATACAAAGTTGGTAACACGCGGAAAAACCTAACAAAACCTGAAATGGTAGTGGACAGATGCCACTGGGTGAGTACGCGACAAAAAAGAGGACGAAACTAATTAGGATTGATGTATGTCGGCTTAGAAGAAGACGCTAGCCCCTCAATCGCATAGAAATACGAATCGAAGAGCAACCAATCTGCTTCCGGCATTAGAGCTACTGAAAATCTAGCCGACCTTATCCTTTTAACAGACGTGACAGGTCAACACCTGGTCACACTTCTTTGCAAATTCATAGAAACCAGTGTATGATATCAAGGACTTCGGTTTAGAAATCTTGACACCATTCGATTTTCTTTAAAATAAATTGACTCCTAGTCCAGATTCAACCCACGCGTGAGCAACAACTCGGTTAAACATACACTCAAAACCCACCCGCCTCAGACATAAAGGCTTCCCCACGGCTGACAAAGAGAGGGACGAGTGACCCTGATATAAGTAAGTTGGGGGATCGACCGTCAGGACGACTAAGATTGACTCGACAGGGGCAAGTAGGGCTGTTCTTATTGCTCTATACCAACCCTTAGGGGCAAGCACAGCTGTTCTTATTGCTCTAGTTGTGCGAGAGTGAATCCCATGTAGTAGTTAGACTCGAGTTCTATCAGGGTAGGCGAATCAAAGGCCTTGAACCCTCGGAGATAAGCGTTTCATCAACAACTTTCTCTCCTTGCGGAATCAACAAAGAATGGGTCTGATTCTACCTCAACATAGCAGTGCGGGTCGGGAGTTCTCACTCTTTGGAAGAAGGCCCTCATGGTTATTTCCTTTGTACTAGAAAGCGATCCAGAGCCCTGCCGGCACCTCTCACTCCCTATCGTCTCTCTCGCTTAAAGCACTCGAGGGGCGGGGACAAAGGATGCTCTGTCCGTCCATACCTCTTTCTTAAGATGGGCAGTTCGCTTAATCATACTCGTAGTCCGCACCAGAAGAGTTGGACCAAAGGTAGCTTGATTGGCCACCCAATAGAAAGAGTTGAAAATGCCCTCTGCACCCGAAAAACTCGCTGATGAACAACCACTTCCGTCAGAGTCTATGGGATGGGAGGAATCCCCTCTCTCATATGGCCTGCGTGCCTGGGCTACTAAGCTCTTCTGCTTATTTGTACTGTACTAAAGAGGTGCTAATGAGCTCCAGAAAGAAGCTCAAGTGATATATTATATGGTGAGACCAGCCTTTTTTCGTAACACGTGAAAGAATGAATGCTCCTTGTGCTATTCTTTGAGTTCGGCATGACGCTATCCGTAGTCAAGTCAATTCTACTATAAGCAATACGCTCGATCGCGAAAGGTTGCTTGCTATAGAACAATTAACTTGCTTGCCGGCATCCGCTGCAGAGCATGAAATAGCCCTCGACTTGGGACTAGGAGAAAGGGAATCAGAGTAGGGCCTCCGGTTCAGTTCCTTCTTGATGGTGACAGCTGGGTGCGGGACAGAAGAAGATAGAGCAGCAGGCTCCGGCCACTAACCACGAATTCAAAGAGATGCAATTCTATTAACCTCGACAGGGAGTACTGTGCCAAAGAGTCAATATCCATGAGATAATGGTTCTAAAGTAAGCGCTTCATATCTATTTAAAAAGAATCCATATCCTCACTGTCTGGCGAGATCAGACTGGACGCTGCTATTCATTGAGGTCAGATAGTCAAGGTAGCGCGTAGGTGGGCAAAGAAAGACGCTTTTGCTCTGCCTACTGGGCTCCGCTTATTTGGGCCAGTGGCATTTTCCCTCTACAGTCCTGGGGTCTCCGACAGGCTGAATTAACCATGACTGGAGCTGGCGAGTAAAGCAGGAGCTCCTCTTAGCCTTCGGAGTCGGACGAGGAATCAAGACTGATCATGAGTAGTTCCCCAAGGGCAGAGATTCAGGAGGGGAAAAGAAAGGCGGAAGGCAAAGGACGGGAGAGGCAAGAAGGGGAGGACCAGAGAGCACTCCTTCACACAATTCCTTCTTATACTTCTTCTAGCGGACGTAGGCCATTCTATTGAATGAGTAGCTCATCATATCACTAGGCTTTTCGAGTAGAGGAGTTGAGTTCATGACGTGCGAAAGGGACACTATTCGATAGGTGCGGGAGCTCATGCATTCGAAAGGAGCGAACTCAAGCCTAAGATGAAATAGAAGAGCGCATTCACTATTCACGTCGCTCGTTCCTTCGGAAGCTAGAGCTGAGGCGGGCCATAGGTGAGGCGTCTCAAGAGTCCTTCTTCGTTCCAATACCTACAACCAAGAAAATCTTTGTGTAGTCAATATGATCTGAGTCGGGACTCTCATATCATATAGAGAGAGATAGGCGGCTCATTCAATAAAAGTTCAGGAAAGGGGAGGCAGGTCAAAGGAAAGGAAAGTAGGCTCTCCAGGTCTTTTAAAAGGAAAGGAGAGAGGATCTGACCTCGTGTCACCGAATCCACGATATAATTGCTCGTGTTACCACTCGTCTTACCAGTGATGATTGAGCAGTGTCGGGGTTAGGTTAGACCTATTTCGAAGAAGGAAGAAAAGTCTAGTAGAAGCAAGAAGAACCTATTCAGCAAGCAAGAAGAACCTTGCTTCAGCAAGAAGGAACCTATTCAGCAAGAAGAACCTATTCAGCAAGAGGTGCAGCAGCGACGGGCAGAGTAGGCTACAAAGCCAGGCCTCAAAGTGGAGAACTTCTATTCTATATCAACCATCAACCAAGGTGGGACGGAGGTCATCCTAATGGGAGATCACTATCTTGCTATCTCGGTCTGCTCTCCGAAAACCACTGAATTCAAGTCTTCCGACGCCTCGCTCCCTCTGATCCCATAGGTCCTCTTCCTCAATTCAGTAGAGTAGGGCTTGCCAAGTGCGTCCTCCGATCCAAGAAGTGCGGGCATGACTTGAACACTTCCTTTGAGCCTTGCCCTCTGCCTTTCACTACTGAGCCCATGTTCGCCAAGAACAAGAAAGAATCTAATCTTCCTGTCGTTCGCTCGTACCCGCACCCATCGCACTCGAGCGCTCTACGTCGTAGTTCCTCATGGGCCAAAATAGAGCGTTAGGTTCTTAACTCGCTCTGAACTACTTCAGCGTCCCTGCGTCGCATTCCTTGCCCCGTCACCGACGGGTCTTACCTCCTCACCGAGTCGGCTTCCGTTGCTGTTGCTCGGTCCTAAGAAAGCATTCCGAGACCGGACTCTATTGTGGCCTTTCTCGGACTCTATCATGTTCTCGCTGTTCGGATCTAACAAGCGCTGTGGTCTCCCTCTTCGGCTCCTTATCGACTCTTATACTCGATAAGGACCCTCCCCTTGCTTTCCTTGGGGCATAAGCAGCAATACTGAACTAGTGAAGCGGTCTCAATTTCAAATCATAAGACCTGAAATCAAGCGTACCCGAGACCACCCTGACCCATACTCTGCACCGGCGCTTAAAGCAGGTTCAAGCTCTGGCTCCGAAGAGAGTGCTGATTCATCCCTTCCACGAGACGCCTACTGTCCTCCCCTATTAGGGATTATTGACTGACCTACTCTGCCTAGGTTTCTTTACAAGAATCATACCATTCACACTACTACTCTTTGCTTTACCATTCAATGTAGCTAGCGATGCCTATTCTCTTTTCACTGCCCCGGGACAGACATTCGAACTATTCTGGCTAGCTAATTTGCTCAACTATCAAAGATCTCTTACCGCACCTCCCTCTCATGCTCCTATCCTCAGCCCTGATCTCTGACTTGACCTTGCTTCCTGGCATGAGGCGTAGCTCCGCTCCTCTCAACTGAGCCTCCCACTGAAACTCGGATAACTGGGACTTTGATCCACTCTCTTCCTCTCCGCTCCTGCTCGTAGTCGCATAGCTCATTCCTCAGTAGTTGCATAGCTCTCTCTATCTATATATAGAGCAGTGCAGTGGTCCGGTCCGAATCTTCTTTTCTTAGTTGCATGCCCGAACGAATCTCTTCTTCAATATGAATAGCCACATTTGAACTACTGAGACAAAGAGACTCCTTCCTTTTCGATCTTTTTGAACTGAATCTCCAAGCGGGACTACTGAAGCTATTATAATAGCACTTTATTTAGAGCTCATTTCACCTACGCCAGCCGAGGGAATTTCACCTTTCTCCTCTAATGTAATGCATTTTGACTACTGAAGCTATTAGAGAGGACTCAGCTCAGCCTGGGATGATGGGAACTATGCCTCTCCTTTGCCCGAGCTCTCTTCCATTGTTGGGACTTTCCTTAGCCCCGTCACCTCCTCGTAGTCGCCGAGCTAGACGTCACCTCCTCGTAGTCGCTGTCGCTCGTCCCTTCGCTGATAAGATTAGTTGACAAGAGCTACGAGATACTAGACAGAGACTACCAGAGATGAGAACAAAAGAGATGCGCTTTGCTGAGATGCTGAGAGAAAGAAACGAGCGCTACACCCATTTGAGCCTTTGTTTGATTATTGCAAGAGACTCTTGTACCCGGGCACCTCGGTACCCACACCCATGATCTCGGCAGATTGATTCTACTCTGCTCCCGATGCCGACCCTATCTTCGGGATTGGATTGCAATCCTACGAGCCTTTTCAAATTGATGCTGGAAAGGACCTGATATGAAGCACTCGTTCGGTTCAGTTCAGTTCAATGAAAGTAGGGTCCAAAGGAGGTCTGGTCTAGCTCTTCTTAGTACGCACCTATCTCGCTAACTGAGAGGCGGTCTTCATTTCTTGGAAACTCACTCGCTAACAGAACAGATAGGCCGGTCCTCGATCTCGGTCTTCGTGACCTCAACGCATTGAGTGCTCCCCGACTCCCCTACGTACATGAACCGGAGCGGATTTGAAGGAAGGGAGCCATTGTTTTGACCCGCCTTTTAATGGTCTAAGCTGGTCGCTTTGCTAGGAATCTTCCTTATCCACTCTTTCTGCTCCTCGAGGTCGCTCATGCTTCCGAGACCTCAACCGAGCAAACATAGGCATTTTCACTACATAGACTGTCATATTAGATAATTCAAATGAACTCAGAGCCAGAGCCTTGAGAACTTCCGCTCCGCATCCTCACTCGCTAACAGCTCTTCTCTTCCTTGAGAACTGCCCACTCTGATCTTCCGCCCTGCTCTGATCCCTGTCCCTGGCATCCGAAGCTAGGTAGTCCACTTTCAGGAGGCCTGATATGGTTGGTAGTCGATCCCCGATCGGAGCTGCTGTTCTTCTTGTCCGGTTGACTGGAACTCCGCCTCACCCCCTTCTTCTTGCTCCACTTTAAGGGCATAGCAACATTCTATCTTTTCAAAGGGATTAATGATTGCAGAGAAGTAGCATAGCTCTTATCTCTTTCTCTTATAAGCCGCTCCCCCTATTCATTGGTCGAGTCGATCTCCGCCTTGTCATTCCTAGCCCCGACCGCTCCTCTCGCTCCCGGTGTTGATTGCAAAGATTTCGCTCCGAAGCCCTATTACGATTGCTACTAAGAACCTAACAGAACTCTTTTCAAAATGTGGGCTTAGCTAGACTAGACTGATAGAACTTATCAAACGACTACAACAAAGGGAACTCGCCACTCTCTTCTTGCATCTCCATGCCCCTTACGAAGGTGCATGCACAGATTTTAGAGAGCGGCCTTATTTATAATAATAAAGAAAGATGAAGAATTCTACTATCCTAATGAACTCAATTACATCGAGCCTATACACCATACTACTAATAATGAAATTCAACATGTATTTGACCATCATTATCTATACTAATACTACCAACTGATATTTTAGCAGGGGTGCGGCCACGCTCTATATAGGTTATTTTCCGTGAAGAAAGATGGAGCTTATCAATTCCTTGATGTATATACTCCTCATTATTCTTAGAAATTATATATATCTAGTTCGTGCATAAAGCGATTGTATTCAATCCACGGAGAGAAATCCTCTGAAACTGGATCCTACTTTGTAGTACTAAATCAAGGAGGATGTCTGAAAGACGGCCGACTGGAGGTAAAGAAAAAGAATCTAACTCCATAACATCATTACTCTCCTCATCATTATAATAGGGTAAAGATAAGAAGGATTTCACATAGTCAAAGACTGGGTTATTACCTATAATGTATTCTAGCCTCTGAAGAAGATAATCTTTTTCTATGGTTTTCAATGAGAGGGTTAGATCAATTCTATATAAACTCTCCACAGGATCTCGGGACATAAGATGAGAATAAAAATCCTTAGGTTTCATTTTAAACCCATAAGAATTTTGATAACCAATATCATTCAGATGAATAACTTGAACAAGAACTCTAGCAAGAGTTGTTAATACAAGAAAGTCTTTCACTTCTGATGTAACACTAATATAATTCATAGGAAAATCTTTACAATACAGAACATGATGAGATTGATCTTTGGGATATATAAGAGGTATAAGTTTTAAACGAATGGGAGATAGACGATAACTACCTTCTAAAACCCGCTTTTGGATTAAACGAACATCATACCTATCCAACGGGTGGAAAAGATCAGGCTGCATATCATAAACATAGCCAATCTCGCTAGAAAGACGCTCCAAAGTACTACAATATCTATTATCAACTATATTCATATCTTTCTTTCCTCCGTTCATCATATTTCTATTTTTCCCATCAAAGCTGCTACTGTTAAAACAGCCATTAAGAAGTTCATACCGGCAGAATAAGTATAGAGTTCTTTTTAACTATTCTTACTAGTTGATTGAGTCGAAGAAGAAGGATCGTTAATTGAGTCAGGTGGAAGAGATTCAGGGGCATCCATAAAAACCTCAGGGATAGCATCACTACAACTACTGACAATATCATCTGATGAATGTAGTAGGTCTTTTAACATCTCACAGATAGCATGGACCATTGGACCTACAGTTTGGATATTAGGCCATGAATTTAAAAGATCAAGCCCCTGAAGAAGAAGAGTTTTAGAAACCGCTCTTTCTAAAACCAGAAAATAGTATGCATCACCTGAAAGCTTAAGAGAACCTAGCATAAAGATTCCACCGAGAATATGATTGATATTTAGAGGAGGATTTGAGACTCTTAATATAGGGTCTTTCCTCCTTTCAACATATCGTTGTATTGGAGGTAGATTTATCCATGAGGGTCCCATACCCTTCACACCACCTTCCATACTTAAACTTTGAATTATATTACGTCTAACTAAAATATTACTATGACGAGTAGAACTACAAACATCTAGGACAGATGATATACCATAAATAGAAGTCAAACCACCAACTGGATTTCTTCCAAATTGATTTAAGACTCTTTTTTCACTTTCTGTATTACTGACCAACAGATGCCTGTGCCCCATAGATAGAGATTTGAAACCTGGCATAGTATCACCACTACTAATAGAACTAATAGAATAGAAGAAGATGCATTTTGAAAACCACAACCCCGAGATGGGATAAAGACATCTTTACGACGTCCCTTAAATATGAATTGAGGATCTGCATCATCTGCATATAAATCCCTAGTTAATCTTCCAACATTAGAGATAACAGATCTGAGCGTATGCATAGATCGCTGGTTCCTTAACAATATATTACTTCCATCATTTTTGATTTCTAAATTCCTAAGCATTTCAGTATTAACATTCTCTACCATGAATCCATAATTAAACCCTGAAGAAAGTCTATTTGTTGACATCTGAGTTAAATTAATTTGTGTTATCATTTTTTTTTTTTTTTTTTATCGGGATTTATTTCTCATATTTCACCTTAAAGCTTATGATGTTTATATTATCCTCTTATAATTACATAGATATTAAGCTTTGTTTTGTTCATATTTTGATGTCTCATACCTTAGGATTTTGACGATTCGGTATTGATAAAAAAAGACCTATAAGGTAATGAACAAAGCGGTACATAGATATAAAGCTTTTTTTTAATATAATTACAAGAAGGATGTATATAAACATCGACAGCACCTCCCGGGCATACCCATGAGTCCATTATCATTAATGAACCTCACTCTAACAATTCAGGGACGAGCTGTATCAGTTACATTTAATCTCTATAGACCTTGAGGGTCTTTATTATAGAGACACTCATATGTGAAAGAAGAGTGGGAATGTGGGCTTCTTTCACTTTCGTTTTTAAGAGAAGAGTAGCTCGACTGATAGAATAGCTGAGTAATCGTACGGGAAAGCAATAGCAGGCTCGTATGGAGAAATTGCTATTCCGAGCCCACCGAGCGAGTGAGCAGACAAGTGGATACTTGATTGGCCCATTCGCGAGTTCAACGAAAGGAGTTTCCCCGTCCCATTCATAATGATTCTGTCTCACCCGTGCCCGGCCTCTTCGCCATGCGGGATCTGGTCTAGGCAGCAATAGGGTAGGCCACCCAGTGGAGGCGGATCAGGGGAGGATAGGCATGAGAGAGGGCGGACTAGACCAATAAGAAGAGACGGCCCTACTCGTTCGTCATTACATTCGCACCTTACGTAGATAAGATCATGCCCCGGGAGCGTAATAGCAAAGGGAAGCTAATCGCCTCCGGATCGAATCGCATCGCTGGCGACTTTCACTTCTCATAATCACTGCGCTGGAGTGAACGCTCCCGGAGGTCGTCAAGCTAAAAGCGGGTCACTAATTACTTAATAAATAGTGAAAATAATAAGGCCCCCTCCTTATTTTATTGTGCTCTATGGCCCGGCACGCACTCATTGAATGAGGGACTGAGATTCCCCCGACTAAATCCGCCCGACTCCATCTCTCTACGTCGCTATCGCGGGCCTAATTCGCCTATCCTCATTGAGTGCTCTTTCGGGTTCGCCTCCGCTATCATACTTCCCACCATATGGTCCGGTTCTTTCGCGCCAGGTTCGCCCGCATCATTTCACTTTGATAGTTGAGCCCGCCTGTCCATAAATTAACTTGCCCTTAGATGAGTGTGCTAACGCTCCACCGTAAGCTCGGGGCTGACGAAGGCGGCATGATAGAAAGTCTCCAACTCTCAGTTCTGAATCTAGCTCTGGAAAGCTTCAACCTGATCCGAGGACCTCTAGCTCTTCTCGTATTTGCATCCCCTTAGAGATGATCCTATCACCCAAGTCGTGGCCTTCCCTACGTCTACTCCTCTTTTAGTTCATTCTTCATTTCTTTCGGATTCACTGTCTTTTGACCCACCACAGTACTCGAGGCACGCATAAGAAATAGGAATGGATAGATCTGATCCTAGGTCTGATCTGCCTTCTTTAGACTCTCTGGCTTTACAAGAAGGAAATCCCGAAACTGAGATTAGAGGGACTCTCATTATTTTGAGAGAAAGAAGAGAGGCTAGGCACGTGGCTAAGGAATGAATTCCGATTCCAAGTCCCTATTTACCTCTAGTCTAGCTCTACCAATGTGAAATAAATGAGATCTTGAAGCAAGAGCTTCGGGCGGCGCTCTCTCTCTTTAACTTCTGGGCGAGACCTGGACTCATTGTCTTCGGTATCGGAGAGCTGAGCTACCTGAGCAGAACCTTGATTGGAGTCCCAAGCGAATAGTGAATAGGCACCTATAGGGTAGAGAGTCACTTAGCGCTCTCCCGATAGTGTGGGCTCTACTCTAAGGTAGAAAACTAGGAGCGCTTGCCTTAGGCCTGGCGCTAGGCTGGATCAATGAGGGGACCTTCCATCCACTAGTGCAGCTAGAGAAAGAAGTGCACCTCAGGTCTTGGTGCCTGATCATAGGGTTGAGAGTCAGACTACCTTTTTCCGACCTATGCCCTACCATGATCTCGCTTCGCACCTTTAGTCGAGTCCCTTCGTTAGTTGAACATTCCCCAGAGGGGGTCTAGGAGCTTCAATCTACTCTCGGCTCCTCACGCATCTAGGATGGGATTGCACCGCTTTATCGACGCGAGAAGTTTAGAAGAGAAAATCAAAACCCTTAGCAACTCACCCTTCCTTCGACTTCGCTTTTATTCTCCACCTCGCCCTATGATCTCAGATCATCCTTTCTTTCTATTGGCGACTCGGAACTCTCAACCGGACCCCTGAACTATGAACCAGTGGTAAGCTGTAACTGGTAAGCTTTTACGGGGAAGCTGGACCTTTTCACCAGTCACTCGGACTAGGCGGACTTGTCTCCCAGTCCCATTCGGTTAACTAGCTCTCCTTTAGCTCTGTTCTCCAGGGAAGGTAGACGGCTCTGTTCTGCCTGGTGGTCTCGGACCGCCACCCATTGAAGAGGGACCAGTCGAAGAAGATCCACTTGACCCGCCTAGGCTAACCTGCTCGCGAAACTGGACATGGTCCTCCGCTCGTCTCACCGTCTCAACTAGAAGGGAATTATGATCTGCTATCGGCTAATCAAGTATTCGTCTATTGGGTACTGTCCTGAACTAGCGGTTCTTTCCAGTCCTCAACTAGGAGTCATATCGCTTTCGTCTTTTCGACTTCGCATTGGGACCTCTTATTGGAGCGAACTATAGTGACGAGCGAGGACACCACTTCGTGGAGACCATTAGGCCCGCGAGTGAATCCGACAATAATCTAATAGGAATAGAGTGGAATGAACGAGCCAGCGAGCGGACAAGTATTCCGAATAACCGAACGAGCCAACTCTGCTATCTCGCTGCGAATGCGACAGAGCCGATGCTCCGAGAGTTCCTTATATAGCAGTACTCGACGCGAGACAACCGCCATGAACGCTAGACTTACTTAAAGAAAAAGCAACTTCTCGGCAAATAAGTCTAGGGTTGGGGTTGGTTGGGCCTCTCCTCTCCCGGCCTTGGACTAATGGCCCCGACAAGTGCAGCGGCCAATTGCAGCGATAGCGGGTCAAATAGGTAGTGGAGCGGAGCGGGTCAAATCAAGTAATAGCGGTAGAGATAGAGGCAGAAATGCGGTAGAGAGCGTTTAGCGGCAGCCCGGAAGTTCGACTTCGCATTCATATACGTCATCGGTAGGAGTCCCCGTGGAGCTCCCTTCGCTCTTTCCCGAGAGGCAGAACTCGTAAGCGCTCTTAGCCCAACCGTCTCCTTCAGGTTCAGGTGAGGGGAGGGTAGAGGCAGTTTCTCTCTCCAATCTCCGGTCCTAGGGACTACCACCCCGAGTTAGCAACACTCCTAGCTGGTCTGTTGGGAGAGCCTTCTTTCCGAGGCATCCCGGTCAGCCTCAAATCGGGCATCAGCAGTCGGCTTCGGCTATTGGGAGATCAGTCTGATATTGGTCTAATCCGGTCCTCACATCCTTCACGTAGAGTCATGTTTGTTCTTTCTTTTTGGAGGTGCTTCTTAGACCTACTCTTTCTTCTGATTGTCCGGAGACCTAGGAGTCGTTCGGTAACTCTTCCCTGTCATTGATTCGTCTATTGGGAGATCCCCACCATCCTCCGCGTCTCGGAAAGAGAGCTTATCATAGCAGGCCCAATCCTTCCAATGCCTATTCGGGATCCAGACTTGAGTGAGGAAGCGCAGGACAGGAGGCGGATCAAAGGAGCGTTGTGAGGCATTGAATGGGCAGATAGGCCCGCTCGGCTAGACGACCTGCCTTTCCGTGGCTGCTGGGAGATTCCTTTCTTTCCCCTGCCCATTAACCATTTGATTCACCAGAGTCCTACTGGCGACTCGTTCTATTCTATACGGCCCCTTCCTCTCTTGCTTTAGGTAAGGGTGCGGGACTCTCAATCTCGGAGACCTCTTTCTTATGTAAGAGAGAAAGATGTAGAAGGTGGATAAAGCGGGGTTTCGTAATGGGTCAACTCATCAGGCTCAGTATTACAGTTCTATGGTTCAATCCGGTCCCCGCCTAATCAGCGAAGTCGGAGAGGTGCTCACATTCTTCGACTTCGCATATATAGGACTGAGCTCTTGGACGAGAGAGATAGAGGATAGGAGCTTGACGCATCAAGCCGGAGGAGATGAGAATCCTTGCCCGTGAGACCGCACTAAGGTTTGTGATAGATGCTTTGCTGAGAAGAGAAAGATTCGATCCGCGAACGAGAGCAGAAAAGGAGATTCTAGCCTCTTTGACCAGTGCTTGGAGGACTATGCCTATCAACCAGTCCAGGACGAGCAGTCGGCTCTAGTATTCGGCTATATTCATTGCGAAGTCGAGAGTTGAGCGGACAAGTGCAGCGAAGCGGCCAAGCGCCCGCTACATCTTGGGTAAAAGAAAGTGACGGCAAGCGAAGTCGGAGAAGAAGTAGCGGCAGAAGATCACGAGCTTGAGGATTTGAAGTGGCCCGAGCCAGAGTCACTCTTCAGTAGTCCCTTCCACTCCCTTCCCCATTCGCACTGGGACAGTAGCCAATCGGAGAGGCCCTCCACTAGGCCCAGCTGCTCGGACAGTCGGAGATGTCTGGCCAGTCGAGCTCCACGGGGAACTCCTATAAGGGAAGGGCGAAGTCGAATCTCATGCTCATCAGAATCTCGATGGTTCTATTATGAGTCCCCGCCTAGTCCTTATGAATCGGCCCACATACATTAGTAGGCATGAAACCAATGAATTAAATAAGGGCATATTCTACGATAGGCCTCCCGATCTTATCCCAAGAGCACATATCTACTGTTTGTTATTATAAGAGTACTCTAAGCGAAGTAGAATTCGATCTGATCAAGCGAGTGAAACAAGCCCTACTCATGCGAAGTCGAATGAATGCAGTTCTATCCCTACTTTACTACATTTCTGTAATTATTGCAGTCAAACGCCTACGATTCTATCTGCTTCACTATAGTTAAATGAATGAATGCAGGCCTACTTTAGTACAGCTGTGCGCGATAGCTGGTCCCTACCGAGATAGCATAACTGAGCTGGGCGTGCGCCGTTCGCTCCTTTCGCGTCTAGTCCGAGATATATATGCTTTCGTCTAAAGCTCCCGTGGCAAGCAATGGTTCTGGGCAGTTGTCGCATTAGGGGCGGGCTCATGAGTCACTCGTTTCACTCACTCTGTAGTCGCTCTCGCTCGGTCCTTCTTTTGACCAGTGGCGTAGCAGGCCCAGAACCGGATATGGTCTCTAACTCCCGCTAGCTGTCCCTCTTCTGTCGGGCTTCTGCCTAGCTTCAACTCTTTTTCGCTTCTCTTTATCCTCTCTCCATAAGCAGACTAGGTCCTCGACAGTCGGCGCCTTCACTCATTCACTTACTATCACACTCACTATAGGAATGGAAAGAGGACTGATATAGGAATGAGGACAGAATTGATAGGATTGAGATGGCGAGCTCCTTTCTGAGGACAGAGGACTGAAGACCGAGACAATAGGGGAGAGGACCAGCAGAAGGAAGCGGTGGAGCCTATGTGAACTAGAGCCAATTCTCACTTAACGTCCTTGAACCGCATCAAAGCGACTCTCCCCCTTCGGAACCATCCGTACTTGGGAAGAGAAGGTCAGCCTAGGCAGAACTCAGAGGTCGGGCTCGCATAGTCCCCGGGGAGCATTCCAAAGCGAGGTAGGATTCCAAAGCGAGTGCTTCTTCACGTCGCTACCGCTCGCTTCTTTGTCTGCCTTTGTTCTCAGATCATTCCTTTATATATAGGAGTCCCGCCCTCTTCTCTTTTCTGCCCTCTCAGGGTGTATAGCTCAGTTGGTGGAGCAGAGGACTGAGTGTCACTAGTTCACTATCTATGATAGATAGAGATGAGGCCCGATATTGAACAATAAAGGAAGGGAGCCGACAATCATATAAGAGGAATAGAGCGAGCGCAACGCGACGAGTGAAACTCAGTGAAAGGACTATGATAACGAGCAGAGTGAGGAAGGCAATGCGAATGAAGAGGGGTTTCTTCTATCTAAGAAAAGAATAGTGGTTGCCGAGCGGGTGGAGAGGACTAAGACCCGAGAATCAGAGGGGAGAGAGCTCTGTCCTGCGACCGGGGACCCTGATCGACCGAGCTTTAAGTATGGGGCTTAATCTATCATGGGCTCACTATGTACTGAGGTGGTGGTGATAGAGAGAATGGATCTTGCTGGGAAAGATGAGGAGCACGTTCACATCCGGAGTTCTAAGATGGCAACTAAAGAAGCGAAGTCAAGTCGGGAGAGCGCTATTCCTCTTCTCTCTCTACTGTCTTTCTCACACTGTCCAGGTCTAGGATTGGATGAGCTAACCCCGGTCCCCTTTCCACAAGCGAAGCGGAACGCAGCATGGCTGCAGGCTCGGGCGCGGCAGAAACCATCCCCGTGTCGATCAGTGATTGGTCGAAAAGAGCTGAGATTCGTTGGTCGATGCTCGATCTGAAAGGATTGCTTGCCTCTGAGGAGTGGAGCTATAGCTCTAAGGTCGGCTCGCTGGTACAACCGAATTCAGGGAGTGGATGTCTTATGCGAAGTCGAGATGATCTGATGCGATAGAGCGAAGGTAGGACAAAGAAAGATAGGCAGTGGATTGGATGAATCTGCCACTTGTCGGGTTGTTAAATTCCTTAAGTTACTCGTCATGCGCGGCTGACTCGTTCTCAGGTGCGCCAACGGAGATCTCCACAACTCAAGCCCTAGCGGATGCTCATCAGTAGCGGACCAAGTTATGCTATTCAAGATTCATGGTCTCTTATGAATGGCGAAGTCTCTACGATGGAATGAGGAAGGTCGAAGCGGAAGGACGGGAAAAGAGAAAAAATCAGTATCTGCTATATGCTTAACACATGCCCTCGCGCAGAAGCCAAGGAGCGCTTTAATATAATAATATAAGAGCCCTTTTTACCATTTGAACGGAAAACGAACTTGAAATGCAATTGAATTAAAGAAAGGGAACCTTTCTTAAGCCCAGAAAGAGATAAAGAGATCCCGTTGAAATTCTTTTCCACACACGAATAAAGTAGCTACTCGCCAGACTCGAACTGACACAGGCGGATTATCTGTGGCAAAACAGAATGAGCCTATCTTCCATCGAGTCGCTTTGGTGACGCAGTTCGGTTGGCGTAAGCTTCCCTACGTCTGCGGGTCGGTAGACCAAGACCACCAGTGGAAAAGAGTCCTTTAATTAAGATCGACTATCATACTAGTACAAGAAATAGGAGGAGGACAAGGGCCCCCTGCTAAGTGGGGGGGGAAAAGTGGGCTTCTTTCATGCCGGCAAAACCTTCCAGATCTGATCTTATATATAAGAATAGCTGAGTAATCGTACGGGAAAGCAATAGCAGGCTCGTAATGGCACCCCCATCACTTAAGAACCTCGCACTTATTGATCTCCTATGAATCTGGTTTTGGTGTGGTGATCAAATCTTCGACGGGGTATAAAGAGAGAGAACCACGTGGTAGGAATACGGGAGAGAGAGAACGACGGAATACGGGATAGGATTAGAGGAGAGAGATGAGAGTGAAAGATCTATATGCGTGACACATGCGACTATGAAACTCATGTGAAAGAAGCCCACGTACCCACTCTTCTTTCCCCCCATCGCTGGGGGCCTTGTCCTACTCCTTTATTCATCTTTTTTAGTATGAGAAGTCAGACTACACCAAGAAAGAATCCAAAGATGCATTTCCGATCGTTATAATAAAAGATCAAAGTTTTGGATGGCTCTCACAATCCGCCGATAGGGAATGCTTTGTCGGGTCCCCCGTTCCCTTATCTGGCTCACGTAGAACTGATGGGTTCTATTGCTCAAGAGCTCCCCTTGCGGAGAATGGAGAATGCCGCGAATCTCCGTATAGCTGGCCATAATGGACTCCCTTCTAAAACCTTCTTCTACTAATGCTGCTTCGACGGATCGTTCCACTACGACTTGGTTGTCAATAATGGAAACCATGCGCCCTAAGTCATCATTACCCCCTAAATTAAGGAGGGAATCTTGGGTATAAAGAATGTGCCTTCGGGCGGCATCCGAAAGAAGAGCGTGGTCTAATTGGGGTATAACGACTGGTTGCGGTACCGGCGGAGCCTCGGGGGGAGCAACCGGTTCCCCCGGCAATGGCACCGGACTAGGTGGGGGCAAGAAGGCATTTTGATCATCGCAATAGGCGATTGGAATGCTTAAGGAAAGAACCAAGACCACTCCTAAAAACCCCAATAACACAAAAGATTTGTCAGTTTCTAAAGAGTCCGAAGAAACTCAGATTTGAAATTCTGACTTTCCATAATACGTATATAGATACGATCATGAATGCGGCGCAGAAGGATAGATTTTTTTCCAAGAGGAATTGACTTCTATCTAGAATCCACTCTAAAGGGAATTGTATCGGGGACAACTCATGGAAGAAATATAGTAGAAACATGAGTTGGCTTTGTAGGTTTATTTGGAGAATGAGCGCTGTGAACTATCCGCTTCAAAAAGGATAGTAGATCGAACCGAAACCAACGTAAAGTCAACGAGCTGCCGCCCCCGTTCATCTTCGGCTCCTCATTTTTATTCAATTATGAAATGACTCATTTTGATGGAGATTTGTAGCATCATTCAAGTAAATACAGATTGAGATCGTAGAAACATGAGCTTGTGATATAGCTACACCTAATTCCGGACCGGTTAATGCTAGAACTATAAAGAAAGGACCAGGATCTCCTATGAAATAAAAAAGATTATTCAACAATAGCATAGTCCAAGCAGACCCACTTAAAATCTTTACTGAACTATGACCGGCCATCATATTAGCAAATAAACGTATTCCTGAGCTTAATGCACGAAAACAATGAGGGATTAGCTCAAGGAGTACTAAAAAAGGTGCTAACGGCAGTGGCACTCCTGCAGGTAATGAGAAGCTCAAAAAATGAAGCCCATGTCTTTGAAATCCAACGATCGTAATGCCTATCAAAATAGAAAATGAGAGAGCAAAAGTAATGAGAAAATGACTTGTAACTGTGAAGCTAAAGGGTATCATACCCTGGGGATTACGAAATAACGAAAAAGTCAAAGTGACCGAGATGCAAGGGGAAAACTTGTGTTTCACATTTCCGGAAAGACCACCTATTTGTTCGTTTACCGGGTTCGGCACGAAATCATAAAGAAGCTCTACCAAGGATTGCCAAGCATTTGGCACTGACTTTCCCCCTCCCTTTTTCGTAACAAAAAAAAGAAGAAGTAGGACCAAACCGAGAGTTAGCAGCATAGACAAGGATGGATTTGTGAATGAGAAATAAAAGTTGCCTATCTTCATCATCATTAATGGGTGAATGGAAAATTGCTCAAGTGGGCTGGCGCCGTCCTTGATCCTCATTTCAGCACTCATTCTTGCTATTTCCTTCATCTTGATCAGATAGTCCATTTTATCACTTAGTATTTCCTGATCTGGATGACAAAGATATAAGTCTAATCTCCTGAATAACTCTTCAATCATTGGGGAATTTCCATTCTGCTCTGCTCCAAAATCGAAATAGAGAGACTTTATGAAAGCGTTGGCGTTGGTTTTTCCAACGAAAGACGATGATCTAGAATCTACCAAGGGAAAGAGATTAAGAAAGAAAAAAGAGGGCATGAAAACAAAAAGAGAATGTGAGTGAAAAGAGTATATGCCTAAAACTAGAAAAGCAGACAACAGAGTTCATGGAACGCAAACGAAAGCATACAGAGTTCTTCCATAAATGCGACTGCAAGGACTGCTCTGTCTCGAAATCCTGTACCGAGAAAGTAATTGACTTTACCTATCCTGTCTCTATTGAATCTAGATACCCCGTAGGGACGAGCATCGCGACGTGTGAATGGAAAGAATTTCATTAAGAGTACGCGTTCGGTACATATATAATAAGTAAAGGATAGGGGCGAGTAACGGGCACGGGCAGCTGAAGAACGGTGCCGGTACTTTCTTATTTAATAAAATAAAGAAGCCGTAGATTCTAAATTGAGGAAAGGTTATGAAATTCTTTCAAGTAACAGAAGTACGCGTAAGGTACAGCCCGTCGTTACCTCGGCCCTTGAATATGCCGGCTCCTATCCAAGATCAATATCTGGTATGAGGAGTTCGCAGTTTAAAAAAGCCCTCGTTAGCTCAGAGAGAGCAGTTAGAGCAGAAAGGCACGAAGACTTATTATTTAAGTATAGCTGAGTGTAGCTCCCGGACAGAATTTGCAACTACTTTATCTACTGGGAGGTCACTAAGTTAAGCACCGTTCCCCATATAGAGGCGTTCAAGTGATCCTTATCCTTTAGTACGCATTCGGGATCCAACCAACCGTGAATTAGAATATGCCAAAGAGTCCTCCTCGCTCGAGTCCATCTTTGAATGCCCAAGAAGTCGAGTGTACTACATAACCTGAACTAGGAAGTTATAGGGCAGCTGCTTAACTTTAAGTGCCGAACTTGAACAAATTTTGGATAGTACTAGCTTCAACATGTCTCTTGTGCCTCTCCCCTCGAGCTACTTCTATCTTTAGATGCCCCCTATAAGTAAATTCTATTCAAAACTACGAAAGATCTCCTGAAATAAAGAGAGCATAATAAGTACTCCGTTTCTCTCGCTTAGTCTCATACCCGGTTCAGCGGTATCTCGTCTCTCTCGCGCTTACGCGCGAGAGCCCTCGTTGGCACTCGTCCCTCTCGCTAAATTACAGTATTGCGAGCCTATCTAAAGATGCAATCTCCCTTACTAGAAAACGATCCCTAAGAGTGAATGGCTATATAGTGAAATGCAACTTACTTTATTAGGGCCCCAAAGGAAAGACCATTTACTACTTGGAGATGAAGTCAAGTAGGAAAATGAATGAATTTAGTAACTACGAAAGATCTGCCGTAGTTGTAGGATCTCTAGCTCTCCACGTCGCTCTGCAATTGAGTCCCTCTCCTTAACTATATAAGCGAGCGCGTCATTATAACATAAATCGCTCCAAGCAACTTATAGTAGTCGTGCCTGTAAGTAAGTTCAATAAGATTCAAAAAACAATCTTATAAACTGACCTTTTCGGGAAAGAATCTACCAACAAAAATATATGATATTTAGGCAACTTACTTATCTTATATATTATTTAGGGCCCCTATGGTCGAGCTATCTGACGATACCCTTGAACACGTCGCTGCCGCTCGAACGAACCATCGCACATAGCCCGTATCGGGCTCGAAAAGAGAGTTCACTCCACTTTCGATAACATGAAAAAGGAGATTCGCCGCGCTGGTCTTCACAAGTCCTTAGATTCAGAGAGATGGGATAATCGTAGGGGCAGAGGTCGAACTGGGCAAGATAGCAAACCGAATCTTTTCGATAAAAAAAGATAGGATTGCGCAATGCCAGGAATGAACCACTACATCTTCACCGAGCCCATGAGACCCCTGCTCCGCTTTCATGGGAAGATCCTGACTCAAGCTAGCTGCGGATAGCATGGATATGCAGGTAGACGTCTTCTTCGATTAGAGCTGGTGGTCAGTCATAGATTCTGTCCTATGCTTGGCCGGTGAAAAGTGTCTTCTTGACTGAGGGACTCCGCTTGATCGCAGTCTCTTAAGCATTTGGATCGTCAGACGGATGCGACTGAGCTCTTTTCACACTTTTCCAGGCAAGGTTGAAGAGAGCTCGACTATTCTTGTCAGAGATCATTTGGAAGATCCACGAAAGTATACCGGATCCGTGGACTAGCCGGCTAAGGAAGGTCAAGTCAAGGTACGCAACCAAAAGAACTTGAATTGATTGACTAGTCAAGGGGCTTTCTAGTTCTCTTATCCGCCCACGCACGTTCCTTAAGGCGGGCTTTCCAAGTATCAATGGGAAGAGGCTTTTTAGGCAAACATGGGATCAATGTCAATTCTATCTGACACAGGTTATCTTCATTCTAGAATCAGTATCCAAGTTCGTCCAACCTTCATATAGATAGAGGCCCGCGCATATCAATCTCATATACAGAAGAAGACGATTGTATTTTATTGAGTCTCTCTCTTATACAGATAGAAGAGGTTTGAACGGACTTCAAACAACTATTAGATAGAATGAATCCTTCCTTGTTCACAGAAAGCTCTTCCTATATCCATTCCATTCTGCTATAGAAATCCTGAGTTGAGGAGATATTCCTTCCTGAGAGCAGACAGACTCTAGACTCTTTCCCCATTCCCTAACAAGTGATTCTGGATCCTCCATCTTCTTCCGCCGCGTGAATGGTTAGAGTGAATGGCTATCCGCAGATTATAGTATTGCGAATATCTTCATGGACTGGAATGAACGACTGCAGCTTCTTATGAGTAGAGTTCATGGTCTTTAGGGCTATTCATAAGCTAGAGTCGTTAATGGGGAGAGGCATGCCCTCCACTACGAACTGATTCTTCTTTATGGCTACGCTTCCCTTGAATATGCTCTTTATTGAAGGGAATGACCGCTGCTTGGATCTTTGATAGAGTAGGCGGAGACCTTCTTCGTAATGGATGTCAGTTGCGCCCCAGAAGGAGCTTTCTTATGCTGCCTGGTCGGTTCTGACGATCGTATCCTCTCAGTTGATGCTTTGGTTAAAGGACATTCCACTCAGCTCACTCTTTCTTCTTCCCCTAATGAAAGTCAGGATAGCTTCTTCCGATATAGTTCATATCTCTTTACCGAGCCCCCCAACTTACAACTTACTAACTGGGCAGGCGAATTAACTATAATATAAAAGGCGGGCCTCGATTCTTCGCTGC
>JBAMIB010421667.1:0-18628 GCA_037177415.1 Kaempferia rotunda | reverse complement strand
TTCCTGTCTAAGTGTGACTTGCACTTGCCCCTACGCCAAGGAAATATATATATATATAACCTAGGAAATATATATATATAACCTAGGTGTACATATATATTTAATAATGACATTGTTTCTTTTTTATTATAGTAAAAATTATCTTTCCCCCTAAAAGTGATTACGTTATTATAATATTCCTATAAATTATATAAAAAAATAAATTATAAAATTAATTTATAATCGATCATCAAATAATTAAACAGTGAAAATAATTTATCTCAAACATACACTCACTAAAAATTAATCTCTACACCTATTAATCTTTGTTTGGGAGGAGACAAGCTAACACTGTTTTGCAGAAGGTTATTTTTAAGATTTAAACTTGTGACCTCTAGGTTTTAAGACAACAACCGTTGGACCAAGACTTTGCTTCCTATTTTTTTATATGTAAATTTATTTTGTAAAGGATGATATTTCTATAATTTTATATTTTTTAATCTTTATTTTTCTCACTTCTCTCCCCAACTAATATTCTCTCCCCGCAAATAAGGAGCAGATAAATGTTTCCCTTCCCATTCTTTCCACTTTTATTATTGAACCTTTTCTCACTTCAACCTGTCTAAACAGAGGTTAATTGAACAATCTCTTCCCTATTAATTTAGGGACGGATTGATAGAGAGGTAGAGATGAGTGCCACCGAGTGGAGGCGAGTGTCACACAAGAGGTTAATTGAGCAACCTCCGATTTCAGCCTTCACAGTAACAGACGGATAAAAAAGGCAAAACACTATTCAAATTATTGATTCGGGGTTCATAGTGACAAGCTTGAAGGGCATATTGGGCAGAACAACAAATTGATAATGCTGTTTTTGTAATAATTAAAAAAATGGAGGTGTCTTTCTGATTTGCTTCCCATTATAATTTGTAAATGTGAAAAAAGGGCAAATTACTAAAAACTCCAGCTTCGCAGGCAGCGGGGAGCGGCGTGTACACAAATTTCCTGCTTCACTTTTCCAGTGTCGCACTCGTTTCTAGGGTTTCCTCAACCCGCCGCTACGACGCGGGCAGCCCGCTCCGCCACCATCCATTTCCGATCGGTTTCGAGATCTCCAGGTGCTGATCTTCTCCTTCCTTAGAAGGACGTAAGTGATCCCAAAGACTCATTTCGCCTTCTCTGTCTCGTCCAAGTTTGGCGTTCTGCCGTCGCCGCCTCTGGAAGTGACGAAGTAAGTACGTCTTTTTCATCGATTTTATTTTTCATTTCCAGTTTTTTTTCGAGAGCTGGCGTGCGTATCAAAGTTGTTTTGCAGATTTGTGATTGGAGATTTTGTTGTTCATGTGACTATGGTCAGATTGAACTTGTTTGAACGGACTTCAGCTTTTGGGTACTTTACCAGCTGATTTATCGTTTACTATTATTTTCGATCATTTATTGGGTAATATTTTACTTGGTCGCTCTGTGATCAATATCTTTAATATTCAATTAGGTCTTCTGATTCATTTTTTGCGGTATAAATTAGCCTTAAAATGCTTACTTTTTTCATGTAATTTGCATTAGCTGTTTCAAAATGCTGACCGCCATTTCCTTTTGTGCTTGCATAATATAGGATATGAACGATTGGCATCACTGTGGAGTGAATTATGCTCTCTGATCTTCATGTAATTTGTATTGACTGATTCAAAACGTTTCTGATCGTTTTATTTGTGTTTGCTTAGTAAAGGATATGAATGATTGGCATCACTGTGGGTGCAATTTTGAATTATACTTTAGAATGGGATCTGACCCCTTGGAATTCAGTCTCTCATTTAGATGATCTTTGGTGCATATCTAGGATTTGAGGAGAGGATCATGAATTAATCTGAACAAAATTTGAGTTTTTAAGTTCTAAGTTTTCATATTCGTCAAGATCTAGTGTAAACAAACAGAAGGCTCCTGAATTACGTCAAATTGAATGAGATTTGATTTTCAAAGATCTGATTAGCTATTTTAAAATTGTTAACATGTGATGAATTGCCTTGCTCGAGACTCCTGAATTTCACCATTGTATTTTGATATTCCTTTTTATAGCTGCCTATGTTTTTTGTGTTTATTTAAAACTAGTGTAATCTGCCAATTTTTTACTTGTTTGAGAGAATCTAGGTATGCCAGAGTTGAAAAAATTTCAAGCAAGAATCATAACCTTCCTATCTACTTTCCTTACTGCAGCAGGATAAATCTTCATCCTTCATTGACAGCATGTTGAGCTGTAAGTCGACTAGCAACAAAATTCTTGAGAGGTTGCTGCTTCTATATTAACTAATTTAGGTGGATCAAGCTTTCTTTACTATGTGAACTGTAGCATTCTCCCTTGTCTATATAGGTATCTTTCAGAAATTTATATTATAAGGATTGTAATGATGTCCTTACACAAAAATTGAATGGCAGTCTTACTTGTGTAGACAATATTTAGATATGTTTTCCACTTACGAATTTAAGATGGCAGGATGTGTTGATTTCTATAGTTTATTTATAATTTTCTGTTAGATGAAGAAATGAGAGAAAATAGGTGATACAAATATTTTCCAAATACTATCACTAGCTGTAGTTAGCAAGGTGAATTGATCAGAAATGTTTGTTTGAGTGGTAGTTATAGGCCATGGAACATTGTGGTTAATGGAGTTAAAGGTATTTTAAGAATATTGAGTAATTCAAGTGATATGGCATTCCATAGAGCTCCGTTAAGTGAAAAGATCCATATAGCTGGGACTAACATGACTTATGGATGTTGTAGGCTACTAGGCTGTAAAACTCTTTTGGTGATTTTTACATCCTACATCATGATTTAATGTAGAGGGAGATGGTTCTGTCAAAGTTTTCCGATTAGAATTGTAATTCAATTTTGTTTGATTGAGGCATTTGCTATGCCCTGATTTGAGGCAAATTTAATTGACAATTATTTTTATGCCTTGTCTACATGCTCAATGTGATAGAATTTTCTTCTTACATGATTTGAGCATCGTTTTGAGCTAAGCAGATTCTTTTACATTGGGTTAAATGTGCTGCATTTTCTATCTGTCTCTCTCTTTTCTCTACCTTATATGTCTGGTTGTACATATATGGTCACAAATCATCGTATTATGAGACTTTACATTAAAATAATGTTTGTGCAATTAATGTTGGTGTGGGAAGATGAGAGTTGCATAGAGGAGGATGTTAAGGTGGATGTGTGAACATACGAGGATGGACAACATAAGAAATGAGAGCATTAGAGAGAAAGTCGGAATTGTATCGATTGAGGAAAAACTCCGAGGGACACGTTTAAAATGGTACGGGTATATACTTAGACAATCAATAAATGTTCCAATTAGGCGATGTGAAAGTATGATAAACATGCATATCAAACGAGGAAGAGGAAGAGGAAGATCTGAAAAGACTTGGTTAGCAACAATAAAACAAGATAATTTATTTAAGTATAGATCTAGTAGGAGATGGAGCTCAATGGCGTAAAAAGATCCATATAGCCGACCCCCTAGTGGAATAAGGCTTTGTGGTGGTTGTTGTTGTAGTTGTAATGTTGCTGTGGGAAAAATATGGAGGGGCAATTTTTTGATCAATCTTTATATATTTCTTTTGATGAATAGTTAGATAGTTCTTCTAAAACAATAGATGACCCTACTTTGGTAAATAATACAGTATTGTGCTTATTTTATTTTATTTTTTTGTTTCTTACTATCATTTTCAGAGGTTCAATGTAGGTCACTCAGATTCTCTTGAATGCGCAAGCAGTGGATGGTACTGTTCGGAAACATGCAGAAGAAAGTCTGAAACAGTTCCAGGAACAAAATCTTCCTGCTTTTTTGCTATCTCTTTCTAATGAGTTAGCCAACAATGAGAAGCCTGTTGATAGCCGAAAGTTGGCAGGTTTAATACTTAAAAATGCTTTGGATGCAAAAGAACAGCTTAGGAAAGCTGAGCTTGTTCAGAGATGGTTGACTTTAGATGTGTCTGTCAAATCCCAGGTTAAATCTTGCTTGCTACAGACTCTTTCATCTCCAGTGCCCGATGCTAGGTCTACTGCTTCCCAAGTTATTGCTAAGATTGCTGGTATTGAACTACCTCAGAAACAATGGACTGAACTTATAGGTTCTCTACTCTCAAACATACATCAGCTCCAGTCGCATGTTAAGCAAGCTACACTGGAAACTCTTGGCTATATATGTGAGGAAGTTTCTCCCCAAGTGGTTGATCAAGACCAGGTCAACAAGATACTTACGGCTGTAGTACAGGGAATGAATGCTTCAGAGGGAAGTACAGATGTCAGGGTTGCTGCGACAAGAGCATTGTATAATGCTTTGGGGTTTGCACAAACAAATTTTTCAAATGACATGGAACGTGATTATATTATGAGAGTGGTCTGTGAAGCCACTTTGTCTCCAGTTGAGAAGATCCGGCAAGCTGCATTTGAGTGTTTAGTAGCTATCTCATCAACCTACTATGACAAGCTTGCATCATATATGCAGGACATATTTAATATCACTGCAAAAGCTGTGAGAGAAGATGAGGAGCCTGTTGCTCTGCAAGCTATAGAATTTTGGAGTTCAATCTGTGATGAGGAAATCGACATCTTGGATGAATGTGGGTTCTCTGCTGATTCTGATGTGCCTTGCTATTATTTTATTAAGCAAGCTCTGCCTGCTTTGGTTCCCATGTTATTAGAGACACTTCTTAAGCAAGAAGAGGATCAAGACCAGGATGAAGGTGCCTGGAATCTTGCAATGGCAGGAGGAACTTGTTTGGGTTTGGCTGCACGCACAGTTGGGGATGACATCGTGCCTCTTGTGATGCCATTCATTCAGGAAAACATCACAAAACCAGACTGGAGGCAGAGAGAGGCTGCCACTTATGCATTTGGTTCAATTCTGGAGGGTCCATCATCAGACAAGCTCATCCCTGTTGTCGATGCTGCTTTAAACTTTATGCTCACTGCCTTGACAGAAGATCCAAATAATCATGTCAAGGACACTACCGCTTGGACACTCGGGAGAATATTTGAGTTTCTCCATGGGTCTATGTTGGAGGTTTCTGTCATAACTAATGTGAATTGCCAGCAGATACTTACTGTCCTCCTTCAGAGCATGAAAGATGTTCCTAATGTTGCTGAAAAAGCATGTGGTGCACTTTACTTTCTTGCCCAAGGTTATGAAGATAGTTCAGGATCACCACTGTCCCCTTTCTTCCAAGAGATCATTCAGTCTCTCCTTAATGTCACACACAGGGATGATGCTGGGGAATCCCGCTTGAGGACAGCAGCTTATGAGACACTGAATGAGGTTGTGAGAACGTCAACTGATGAGATAGCGCCAATTGTGACTCAGTTGCTCCCAGTTATAATGATGGAGCTCCACAAGACGCTTGAGGGCCAGAAGCTGTCATCAGATGAGAGAGAGAAGCAGAATGAACTGCAGGGCCTTCTTTGTGGGTGTTTACAGGTTATCATCCAGAAGTTGGGAGCATCTGACACAACAAAGTATGGTTTTATGCAGTATGCTGACCAGATAATGGAACTTTTTCTCAGGGTATTTGCTTGCCGGAATGCCACAGTGCACGAAGAAGCCATGCTTGCAATTGGTGCCCTTGCATATGCTGTCGGGGGAAATTTCATAAAGTACATGCAAGGATTTTATCCATATTTGGAAATGGGTCTTCAAAATTTTCAGGAATATCAGGTATGTGCTATCACTGTTGGAGTGGTTGGAGATCTATGCAGGGCATTGGAGGATAAGATTCTACCTATTTGTGATGGAATCATGACACAATTACTGAAGAATCTCTCCAGTAATCAGTTGCACAGATCTGTTAAACCCCCAATATTTTCTTGCCTGGGAGATATTGCATTAGCAATTGGGGAAAACTTTGAGAAATATTTGATCTATGCCATGCCTATGCTACAGAGTGCAGCAGAACTGTCTTCGCATGCTGTTGCAACTGATGACGAAATGCTGGAATATGCCAATCAACTCAGAAATGGGATCCTGGAAGCATACTCTGGTATATTGCAAGGTTTTAAAAACTGTTCAAAGTCCCAGCTCCTAATGCCTTATGCACCTCACATCCTGCAATTTATTGATGCACTATACAACAAAAAGGACATGTATGTGCTCGTGCTATGTTTTTGATATGTTCTAATGAATTTGAGTGATTCATCTTTCTTCTTGCTGACTTAGTTATTTTTTTCCTCTTTTATTAGGGATGATGTTGTTATGAAGACTGCAGTAGGTGTCCTAGGGGATTTAGCTGACACCCTCGGCAGCCATGCTAGTACATTGATGAACCAGTCTGTTGCAAGCAAAGAGTTCCTGGAAGAATGCTTATCCTCAGATGATCCATCCATAAAAGAGTCTGCTGAATGGGCTAAGATGGCCATTAGTCGGGCGGTTTCTCTTTAATCGTAAAGGATGGTGTTTTATGAGTCTGCATTATGCATTGTTGTCATGTCAAGTCCGGTCTGGGGTTGCATACATGTTTCTGTTGTCACCAGTTTGCACAAAGGATTTTTTATGGGCAGAGTCGCGCGGGCTGTTTTCTTATATAGACATGAGCATCATATATTGGTTTCTTCCCATTTCAATGGGAACTTGCACTGCAAATGATCCAACTACGCCTTTCATGCAGGAAAGCTGAACCTCTTGTGGAAAATCCATAGGGGGCTACAAATAGGTTGTGGAATCGGGATTAAATTGTCATTGCACTATCCCAGTGCCATCATTTTGCAGCATGCAAGCAAGTCTATAATTTGTATTCTCTTGGTCAATGATGCATATTTTTACATATACTGAGTACCGCAACTGTTGGAGCATTTTCTAATTTTCCTTTTTAGGAATTTTGGGTTCCATATTGGGATTTTGTCTTGGTTATTTTGTATCTTTGGAGATGGATTACTATTGGTCGTCCTCCCTTGGAGCGATTGTAGAATTTATATCTTGTTATTGCTCAGTCACACAAAATTGTCATTTATTGCTCATTGATTTCCTTAATTTCACCTGTTTTCCCATTTATTGAATTACCTTTGTAGTGGTCGGTTTTTGAAGTTTATTGTAAGGTTTTTTATATACTCTAATCTGTTGCCTGTGTAATTCATGGTACAAGTCCATCTCCTTTCTTTGTTTGTATAATCACATAATGCTTATTTTTTGTGCTGAGATTAATTGCTACAAGTCTCAATGTATGGTTTGTTGTCAGTAGACAATGTGTAATTAGTAATGTTCTCATTGTGTTTATGTTCATTAGCTTAATGAATGTGGTAGAATGAGCATTAACTTTGCCTTCTGTTCCCTTACTCGACTATTCATTCAAAACCTTATTGTGTGTTTCTTTCTCATCTTTGAGCTTGCTAAGCAAGGATTTGAGTAAGTTGTCATTGTTGATGCAATCCTTTCAGCATGCATATTCCTTGATGCAGACTTTTTATTTGGTGAAGGTTATTCTGCAAGAAAAAACACTTGGAAGACTTTCATTTGGAAGTGCAAAACTGAATAGGGATCAAGCAGCAATAACAAGTCTGGATCCTGCTTTGCGGGACAAGTATCAGATAATTATAATGTATAATTATTCGCATGAAATAAAATAAACAGGAATATGGATATTGCAATTTTTTTAATTGGTTTATTGAATTTTTTTATTTAATTAAAAGAAATGTTATAGGAATAATTTTTTTAATGAAAAAGATTTTTATATAAATAGTCTCTTTACTGACATTCGTTTGATATGTTTGTTTGACTTTGACCAACAATGTCTTTAATAGGTTAGATTTGGTGGTCCCCTCTAGTTGGACTGGTTTGATAGAGTCGATCCATCCAAATTAGTTTTGATTGATTAGATGACTTGGCCAACCTGATCCAATTAGAGAATGAACCTTTCCTCTTTGCTATATAATGGTTTGCCCAACCCCTACGGCTCAACCATTGCAGATGGCCATTAGCTCATTTTTGCATCGATCAATTAATCAGATTAAGAGTGTGTTAAGACATGTAATAGCAAATGAGATGTCTTTTAGGAATTTTCTAAGTGTGTTGAGCCTGGCTTTGGCTTTGTTTAGTTTTGTTCATCTTTTTATAGAGCTTGCTCATTAAAATTTTTTGTTGAAAAATATCATTGTCGTTATAATTTGGTTAAAATATTAATCTGCTAGATAAAGTTTATATCTAATCGTTTAAAATATATAATGGATAATTTAGAATTATAAGAGATTTATGAATATGAAATTTTATGTTTTTAAATAAATTATAAAAATAAGATATTATTAAAACTTGGATAAATTAAAAAAAAATATTTTTTTATAAATAATTGATAAACTTGTCTCATAAACATTAATAATTAACTAACTGGTTGAGCACGTCGGTATTCTAACTTCTGATAATTTGGGGAAGAAATGATGCTTCTTCTTATGATAGTGGAAGTATAAGGTGTTTTTTGTGATCTGTCTCCCATTATTTGTTGTAAATTATTAAAACAAAGTGGGGAGAAAAGGAAAGTTGTCGAAATTTCCAGCTTCGCAATTGGGTGTGGTGTAGATCGCTTTCCCTTCCCCCTTTTCCTAGGGTTTCCCCACCCGCCACTACGTCGCGGCCAGCCCACTCCGCCGCCTTCCATTCCGAGTCCGATCGGGAAGTGCTGATCCCTTCCAGAAAAGTACGTAAGTAATCTCAGAGACTTCTTTCCTCCTCCATCACAGCCAAGTTGGGGGATTCTTCTGGCGTCGCTGCCGCTGGAAGTGACGAAGTAAGTTTTTTTTCCCGTCGATTCTATTTTTCAGATCCAGATTGTAATTCCAGGAGCTGGCGTTTCTACATAAGTTTATCTGCTTTTAGCGGATTTATGCTGTGCTGTTGCAAGCAATTTGGCAGATTTGAGGCTTGAATTTTTATTGTTTGATGTGATTATGGTTTGGAACTAAAGTTGATATTTTGGGTACTTCACCAGCTGAGTCATAGTTTACTAGACTTTTTGATGATGTATTGGGTAATATTTCACTGGATCGTTTTTTCATCAATTTCTTCTCGTAGACAATTAGATCTGCATGGTTTTGTGCTCTGTAAATTAAATTGATATTCTTTTCTTTGTTTACGTAATTCGTATTAATTGATTCACAATGTTTCTTACCGTTCCATTTTGTGCTTGCTTAAGATAGGATATGAATGGTTGGCATGGCTATGGGTGTAATAATTTTGAAGTAGTCTCTCCAGTGAGATCTGAATCTGGGAATTGCGCTCTTCTCTTTTAGATGATTTGTGGTGTGTATCAATGATTTAAGGATAAGATCATGGATTATGCTTATCTGAAGAGAATTTGACTTCATAAGTTCTGAATTTTGCATTAATCAAGATTGTGTAAAGATAAGAGCATTGAATTATAGTCAATTGAATGGGTTCTGATTTTCAGAGATTTGACTTTCTTTTTTTATAGTTGTTAACATGTGATGAATTATCTTGCTCAACGCTGCTAAATTTTGTCATCATACTTTGATTTTTCTTTTCATAGATGTCTACCTTGATACTGGTGCCATATGCCACTCATTTGTTTGTTTGAGGGAATTTGAGTATGTCATAATTGAGAATGAATAAAACAAGAATCATAAGCTTTTGTCCTTTCTACCTGGCTTACTTCATCAGGATGAATCTCCATCCAATATTGATCATATTTTGAGCTATAAATCAAATAGCAATCAAATTTTTGATGTTGTTGCTGGTTCTATGCCAACTAATTTAAGCAAATCTAGACCTCTCTCCTGCTTGCATTATAGCATGCACCCTTTTTTGTAAGGGTATATTTCTCAAATTTTAGTATTATAAGGATTATGCAACTGATATCCTTATGCAGGAACTGAATGGTAAGGTTAATTTTGTAGAGAGTCTTTTGATTTCTCCTCTAATGAATTTTAGATTATAGGATGTATTGCTCTCGATAGTGAAGTTGCTATGCTGGTTCTAATAGGTGATAAAATAAGAAAAATGGAGTTTAGGTGATATGAATATGTTCAAAGACAATCACTAGATCTTATAGTTAAATAAGTTGAATCCACCAGATTTGGTGGTGTGATGGATTGGGATAGTCTAAGAAAATTTTGGTTAACTTAAGCAAAAATATTTTAAGATAAATGATTACTCAAATGATATAGATTTTCAGAGAATTCAATGAAGTGAAAAGATCCAATATAGTTAATGTAACAGTTTGGACTCAAATCATTTATTATTGTTGTAGAGATTTTCTTGATGATTTTTAAATTTTCATCATGATCTAGTGCAGATTGAGATGGTAGTATTAAACTTTGCCCAATAGAGCATGATTTTATTTTTGAAGTTTTTATTTCTTTTTTGAAACTGTTATTTTGTAGTTCAATTTCCATTTTTGTTGTTATCTATCCAATTATCTTTTTTCATTTAGCACTATTCAATTTTATTCAGTTCTTATTGATCGAGACTATTTGCTATGACCTGAGTTGTGACAAATTCAATCAAATATTTTTGTGTTTTATCCACATCTTCAATGTGGTAGAATTTCTTTTTCCCTGATTTTGAGCTTTTCACATTGAGCTATAAGCAGATTTTTTGACATCCTTGGTTCAATGTGCTAGATTTAATCTCTACCTTTCTCACACTTGCTCATGAGTCAGTTTATACAGATAAGTCACAAAGCCTTCGAATGAAGGGAAAGAGCATTTTACAGAAAATTCATTTGTAGGATTAATGTTCTTGTGAAATTGAATGCAGGGCTACTTGTGCGAACAATCTTTGTATATTTCTTTGCATGAATTTTGAGATTTATATAGGATTTCTGATGTAAAATGGTACATGATTTTATTTGTGCTCTAATTTTGTATGAAAATGCTGTCTTTGTAACTCGGTAACTGTCTGTTTCTTGCCACCATTTACAGAGGTTCAATGGAGATCACTCAGATTCTCTTAAACGCACAAGCAGTGGATGGTACTGTCCGGAAACATGCAGAAGAAAGTCTGAAACAGTTCCAGGAACAAAACCTTCCTGCTTTTTTACTATCCCTTTCTAATGAGTTAGCCAACAATGAGAAGCCTGTTGATAGCCGCAAGTTGGCAGGCTTGATACTGAAAAATGCTTTGGATGCAAAAGAACAGCTTAGGAAAGCTGAGCTTGTTCAGAGATGGTTGTCTTTAGATGTGTCTGTCAAATCCCAGATTAAATCTTGTTTGCTGCAGACCATTTTTTCTCCAGTACCTGATGCTAGGTCTACTGCTTCCCAAGTTATTGCTAAGATTGCTGGCATTGAACTACCTCAGAAACAATGGACTGAACTTATAGCGTCTCTACTCTCAAACGTGCATCAGCTCCAGCCGCATGTTAAGCAGGCTACATTGGAAACTCTTGGCTATATATGTGAGGAAGTTTCTCCACAAGTGGTTGATCAAGACCAGGTCAACAAGATACTTACGGCTGTAGTCCAGGGAATGAATGCTTCAGAGGGAAATACAGATGTCAGGGTTGCTGCTACAAGAGCATTGTATAATGCTTTGGGGTTTGCACAAGCAAATTTTTCAAATGACATGGAACGCGATTATATTATGAGAGTGGTCTGTGAAGCCACTTTGTCTCCTGATGAGAAGATCCGGCAAGCTGCATTTGAGTGTTTGGTAGCTATCTCATCTACCTATTATGACAAGCTTGCATCATATATGCAGGACATATTCAATATCACTGCAAAAGCTGTGAGAGAAGATGAGGAGCCTGTCGCTCTGCAAGCGATAGAGTTTTGGAGTTCAATCTGCGATGAGGAAATTGACATCTTAGATGAATATGGGGGTGATTTCACAGCTGATTCTGATGTGCCTTGCTATTATTTTATCAAGCAAGCTCTGCCTGCTTTGGTTCCCATGTTATTAGAGACACTTCTTAAGCAAGAAGAGGATCAAGACCAGGATGAAGGTGCCTGGAATCTTGCAATGGCAGGAGGAACTTGTTTGGGTTTGGCTGCACGCACAGTTGGGGATGACATCGTGCCTCTTGTGATGCCATTCATTCAGGAAAACATCACAAAACCAGACTGGAGGCAGAGAGAGGCTGCCACTTATGCATTTGGTTCAATTCTGGAGGGTCCATCATCAGACAAGCTCATCCCTGTTGTCGATGCTGCTTTAAACTTTATGCTCACTGCCTTGACAGAAGATCCAAATAATCATGTCAAGGACACTACCGCTTGGACACTCGGGAGAATATTTGAGTTTCTCCATGGGTCTATGTTGGAGGTTTCTGTCATAACTAATGTGAATTGCCAGCAGATACTTACTGTCCTCCTTCAGAGCATGAAAGATGTTCCTAATGTTGCTGAAAAAGCATGTGGTGCACTTTACTTTCTTGCCCAAGGTTATGAAGATAGTTCAGGATCACCACTGTCCCCTTTCTTCCAAGAGATCATTCAGTCTCTCCTTAATGTCACACACAGGGATGATGCTGGGGAATCCCGCTTGAGGACAGCAGCTTATGAGACACTGAATGAGGTTGTGAGAACGTCAACTGATGAGATAGCGCCAATTGTGACTCAGTTGCTCCCAGTTATAATGATGGAGCTCCACAAGACGCTTGAGGGCCAGAAGCTGTCATCAGATGAGAGAGAGAAGCAGAATGAACTGCAGGGCCTTCTTTGTGGGTGTTTACAGGTTATCATCCAGAAGTTGGGAGCATCTGACACAACAAAGTATGGTTTTATGCAGTATGCTGACCAGATAATGGAACTTTTTCTCAGGGTATTTGCTTGCCGGAATGCCACAGTGCACGAAGAAGCCATGCTTGCAATTGGTGCCCTTGCATATGCTGTCGGGGGAAATTTCATAAAGTACATGCAAGGATTTTATCCATATTTGGAAATGGGTCTTCAAAATTTTCAGGAATATCAGGTATGTGCTATCACTGTTGGAGTGGTTGGAGATCTATGCAGGGCATTGGAGGATAAGATTCTACCTATTTGTGATGGAATCATGACACAATTACTGAAGAATCTCTCCAGTAATCAGTTGCACAGATCTGTTAAACCCCCAATATTTTCTTGCCTGGGAGATATTGCATTAGCAATTGGGGAAAACTTTGAGAAATATTTGATCTATGCCATGCCTATGCTACAGAGTGCAGCAGAACTGTCTTCGCATGCTGTTGCAACTGATGACGAAATGCTGGAATATGCCAATCAACTTAGAAATGGGATCCTGGAAGCATACTCTGGTATATTGCAAGGTTTTAAAAACTGTCCAAAGACCCAGCTCCTAATGCCTTATGCACCTCACATCCTTCAATTTCTTGATACGTTATACAATGAAAAGGACATGTATGTGCTCATGCTATGTTTTTGATGTGTTCTGATGATTTTGAGTGATTCATCTTTCTTCTTGCTGACTTAGTTGTGATATTCCTCTTTTATTAGGGATGATGCTGTTATGAAGACTGCAGTAGGCGTCCTTGGTGATTTAGCTGACACCCTCGGTACCCATGCCAGTACATTGATGAACCAGTCTGTTGCAAGCAGAGAGTTCTTGGAAGAATGTCTATCCTCAGATGATCCATCCATAAAAGAGTCTGCTGAATGGGCTAAGATGGCCATTAGTCGAGCGGTCTCTGTTTAATCACAAGTCATGGTGTTTTATGAGTCTGCATATGCATAGTGGTCATGTCAAGTCTTGTCTGGGGTTGCATACATGTGTCAGTCATCACCAGTTTGCACAGAATTTTTTAGCGTGCAGAGTCGCATGGGCCATTTTTGTACCACAGACATGGGCATCATGTATTGCCTGTCTCCCCAATTTCATAGGGAACTTGCATTAAAATGATCCTTCATGCGTCTATCATGCAGGAGAGCTGAAGCTCTTGTGCAAAATCCACAGGGCCCTACAAGCATGGTGTACCGGGAAATTGGATCGAAATTGCCATTGCTTTACCCATCCTTTTGAAGCTGCAGCATTCGAGCAAGTATATATTATTTATAGTCTCTTGGTCTATCGAGCATGTTCTGCATTTGGTCTTTTCCTTCCTGGGGTTTTATATTTCGTTATGGGGATTTTGTCTTAGTCATTTTATACCTTGGACAGATATTTGTCGTCCTCCCTTGGAGCAATTGTAGAAGCTACATAATGTTATTGCGAAATTGTCATATATTTATTGCTCAGTAATTGTTCTTCCTTTGTAAGAATTTTTTTTTCCTGCATATTTCTATTCGTGTATTTGTCAGTTTGGGACATTCGTGAGGGGCTGCCTATGTGATGGTACCATATTTTATTTGATATATATTTTTTTCTGTTTAAATTCATTTGTGCTTATTCATTGTGCAGTGGTTTGTGCCTAGTTTAGCTGCTTTGTTTCTGGATCACATAATCAATATTATTTGCTAGATTTGTCTATTTTTAATTAATATATATTCAAAAAATATGTATTGTTTTGGTGGTATTTAATATATTAGTTATTTTTGTAATATATGGGAAATTATTAGAAATAATAGTATAAGTGATGGATTTAACAATTAATTCTGAATTATATAAATTTTTATTTCAAGTATCATCGTAAATTTGCAACTGAAAACATCGAGTAGCGATCTGTGAATCGGCTCGATCAATTTGATCGAACCGCTAAGCGACTTGTGAACCGGTTCCCGTCCTGCTATAAATACTTCGACTACCGCCGCCCTCGTACGCAGCGGCAGTGACACTCGGTGTCGATGGAGGAGGGCGACGAGAGTGTGCTGGATGACGTATTACAGGAGATCGACCTAGCTGGAGAGGAAACCCTAGACGATCCTGATGTAGGCGATGTTGAGATGCTCGACGCCCTAGGAGCCGGTGGCGGTCGCTCACCCTGCTCGGTCGGAGGCGGCGACCAGACGGAGGAGGGAGGCAGGAAAAAGGCTCGTAAGAGGAGCCGTAAAAGGAAGAAGAATCGGTCGGCAGGGAATGCCAACGGCCATAATGGTGGCGCCGATTCCGGCATCGCCGACATCAATAGGTTAAGAGACATCTCTTTGTTCACGGGTTAATCTGGGGTTTTTAATTTGTTTTTTCGACCTGTACAAATCAAGTTTTTTTTCCTGTTTATAGTTGATTGGAGTACTTGAATTATTAATGCTACACTTCATTCTCGAATCAATTTTCTTTTCGTTTAAAACTTGTTGACAGTGTTAAAATCTTTGTTTTCCTTTTGATATTTTACAGGTTTGTGATGCTTACATGTCGGCGTTTAAAAGAACATAAGTCCTACTTGCTCTGGAGTGCAGTTGGTTGTCTTGGTGTCTGTGCTGTCAAAGATCTTGTCAAGGAGGTACGCATTTGTAAAAAATCATTTTTTGAAGCATGTTTTGTCTTTTTTTTCTTCTGGTACATGATATTGCAAAGAATGTCATTTGTAGTCTAAACTTCAAGTTCTAATTCAGTCTCAAAAATACAGTTGCAAGGTTGTGGTTTCATTATATTCTTTGCTTATTTGTCTTTGGTTTGACTTGATGCATCATAGCAAATATCTTCTCTGCACTTTTGAATTCGAAAGTGCTAGGTTTCTTTTCTGTCCAGCTAAATATTAAATGAAGCTGAGTCTGTCTAAATTAATATGTATTATAGAATAATTTTGCAAATACAAACAATCTCCATCTTTGTGTGAGTATGCCATTCGGAGTCTCCTACAAAGTACAACAATAAAAAGTACAATCACCAGCAGATTCTAGCACTTTGCTAAAATTAATCAATTAACCATGGAAGCTAGTGAGGTCTAACTCCTTAACATTGCATGATTATAGTGGAGGCTACTCTTCATCGCTTGAACATAGGACTAATTCCAACACTTCTTCAGTGTCTTGGTCATAGGAGATGTACTCTCTTAGTCATTTTTTTTAATCTACAGAATTGTCCCCCAATTTGAAATTTTCATTTTGATCTTACAAATGCAATCTATGCATTTAGTTTCTAGGAAGGCCCTAAGATGCTTCTTTCATTGTTTATCAATAAATTTTGGTTTTTACTTTTTACTAATCTTTCTCTTGCTCAAGTGCAAATATGATAGAGGGAAATCTGAGTACAATAGTATTTTGGTGACAATAAGATCCTTGGTGTCTAGTACAAGTGGATGTCCCTTATGAAGTAGTGCACTGGTATCTTCTAGTGTACCAGTCCCCTTCACACACAAGTGCTTTGTGATGAAAATATCTCTTCTGACAATTGATTTTGTAGTTGCTTAATCCTGGTAGTGTGGGCTCACTCCTGGCAAACAATCAGATTGTTATAATCATAGAGCTCTTATCACGTCATTGAAGCAACAGGGTGACATACAAACAGGTGCAGAGCCAAGTAGATGTTTGAGGTCAATATTTAACAATCCCTGAAAACTAATTAACGATGAATATAAAAAAAAACACCTATTCTTACACCAGATTTGCTAACTACAAGAACAATGGATTCATATGAATATTTAGATTACACCCTTTAAACATTATTTCTACCTCTGCCACTGATACTAATTGCTTGGCTTGGTTAACTAAGCATGATTTGTTTTGCTTCTCTTAATTTTTCAATATTGTGTAGGCAAGGGGATTTTTTAATTTTTACTTTGTTCCAAATGCAGGTTGATGCCATCCAGAAATGTGGCGGCCAGAAGACTAATGATGGTCAGCGCTACCGCACAGGTGGTGGTATTCTATTCAATATTTTAAAAACTCGGGAACCAAAAACTTACAAGGAAATTATGGCCAGGGGAAGGGAATTTGAGGTACAAGATCACACATTTTAGCTATGCTTTTGTTTAGTAAAATGACCTTTGAAATTGGTAGATATAGTCATTGGGAATACATTAGTACATGCTTATAAACTATAACATAGAACACAATGCAGAAATGTTTAACCAATTTAATTTGGTAGGGTGAAACTTATTTGAAGCACATGTTCAAGTTTATACATAACCACTTCAAGTAGCTATTATGGTCTTTCCAGTCCACTTATAAGGTTACTGTTCACTTTACCCTACATTTTGTGTCGTGGATAACTAATTTTGGAGGACAACATTTTTTTTTTCAGAAACAACTGAAGGTATCAAAAAGAAAGATGATAACAAACAACGAGGGTACCGTCGAGAATTCAAGTATTCCGTATGTAGCAGCAGAAATATCAGGTAATGCTGAAGCTGGAATAAATGGTCAGCAACAACTTGAATCATCTGAACCTGTTCAAGAAGGTAAAAAGTTGGCAGATAGGATGCGTGTTCCTGTTTCATACGATGATCTGTTTGAGGAAGGTGAAATACCCCAATGAAACTGCGACAGACTTGCCCAATCTTGCAAACCAAATTGCTCTACAATCCAGCTTCTTTTGATGGCGGAATTCCTATACAATACACTACCAGTTTTCTCAATGCTGTGAGAAGTAACCTATTGCGTATACTTTAACCGAGTGGAGATGTCTCGCAATCTCGGCATGAAGCATTTTAACCAGTTTTCACCCAGAATATAGTGGGTTGTTGATGAGTGTAAACACATTTTGTAGAAATGATGATTTGTGCTTCCTCTGTTTGGATTTCTTTTTGTTTGTACAAGTTTTTGCCAGCCTCTTTGATCTTGTCTAGTGCCTCTCATTATTTGTGATTGCCTGCTGCTAATTTAGGTTATTTTTGTGTATAACTTGAAATGACTTATCATAGGTTTTTTAAGTAAAATATATTTATGTTATAAAAATATTTAGACTTTTAATATCAATTTACCAAATTACCTTCGTATGTCTAAAATGAAGTATAATTTCTTCTAAATTTACCACATCTAAATTAGAATTTAATAAATTTTCTATCAAATTGAGCACGATTCTTTTTACGCCTAATCAATCGATTAGGAGCTCATACCAATTAATTGACTTATACCTAACCGATTCAGCCTAAATCAATCAATTAGTCAAATGTAAAAAGAGTCGTGCTCAATTAGATAGAAATATACTTGATTCTAGTTAAATTGTACTGAATTTAGAAGGAATTATACATCATTTTATACTTTCTATACCTATAAAAAATAATGAGAGTTTCTATTCCCTCACGACAAATTGATCGACTCTTAATCGATCAGAGTTGCCCTATTGATAATAAAAAATAGTAGATTCTAGTGAAATTGTATTGAATATAGGAGGAATCATATCTCATTTTATATAAATAAGGACAATTAAGTAAATCGGTGTACATTGAATTGAAAGTTAGTATGCTGGGAACAAATTTTTTTTCTAAGGAGGAAGTTAAGTTTGCTATCATCGATTTTTAATTTTAGGGCAATTTATTTTTAAAATTTATTTTATTAAATTTTTTTAAATATAAAAAATAGTCTTCTTGGACATTTAAGTGGGCCGGAGCGTACGGAAAAGGGTTAAATGGGCCTCATCTCTGTAACGAACAAATCTTCACTCTTGCCTCGGTGTGCTGCCGCGGCGACTCCATGGAGCTGAGCGCGAAATGGCGGAAGAAGCATCGTCTGGAAGGAGACGGCGTTGACGTCAATGATGATTCAGAGCCAATCGATTACCAAGGTCTGCTGGTTCTTCTTCTAATTGCTTCGATTTCTCCAAGCTTTATCTTTTGGAGTAGGCGGTCAGGATTTACGACCTTCCTTTCGTTAACTCTTGTGTCTTCTGATGCTTCGTTTCCATTT
>JBAMIB010421569.1:0-18636 GCA_037177415.1 Kaempferia rotunda | reverse complement strand
ATATAATTTTATTGTTAAATAAATTATATTTATTTTTCATAAAAATTATTATATAAGTTAAATAATTTTTATCAAAAGAGTTATTGTTTTTTTATAAATTCAATATTAAATAAATAAAATAATACCATTGAGTAATTAAGAGAGTTAAATAAGATTAATAAATTTAATAAGTTAAAGATAGAATAATTCCACATCAAATAATTGATGACAAATAAGTTATGAATTAGCTTTAATACAAAGGTAGAATTGGCGGGAGTTTGGGCTAGTCACCGGGCCCGGGCGATGTGTCTGGGTAGCCGCCAAACTTGGATGACATGTTTGGGCTCGTGTGACGTGTCTGGACTCGTCGCAGAGCCCAGGCAACGCGTCACCATGGCAAAACGGTGGCAACGATGGTTCCAGATGCTACAGTGGCGAAAGGAAGTGAGTTATTGCTTAAAGCAAAGGCGGTGTGGTTGATGCTTGCCTCCTGCCTAGCCGACCTCCTTGGCTGCCATTTAGAACACTAGTTTGTATACATAGATAGAATAGTCCCACATTAAAGAATTCTAGGTAAATATGTTAAAAAATTAGTTTAAATAAAAAGATAGAATAGGTTAATTGAACCACACCATTAATACAACTTAGATATTATGAATATATTTTAAAAAATTAAAAAAAACTGCCAAATCGGCGATTAAACGGGTTTTTATAAGTATGCGGCCGGCAACCAGGTCAACTCGTACCCAGCCTGGCAACCCGATTACGACCCAGGTTGGGTCTGGTTCGAACAAACCAGACCCAACCCAGGGTCAGGTCTATCTAGCTTGACTGATTTTTTAAGCAATGTTTAATGACTTGGTACAAATTGAACATTTTGGCCTTCAATATTATTCTGGTATCAACAAGATTAATGCTTTATTGTACAATCTATAAACTATTGTGATTTAAATTTATGCGTACAGTTGAGAAAGTAACTGGTTAAGTTTGGGCAGTTATGAGAACTTTCATCATATGAAAGTCATCAAATAGATGATCAGAGTTGACACTTATGCCCCACTAATGACAGGTAGTGCCATAGGGCTCATTAATGTACTTACAAAAATTCAAGTAAATTTTCTCATTTTATATAGTTGCATAGATGATCAGGAATAACTGCTTTCCCAATTTATATGGTATAAAAACAAGCTTGCCTTTTAATAAGCTGCAATTTCAATTTTTTGAATTAAAATTATTTCTCTGCCAATAGCATAAGACCTGTGCAATGTTACATGTATGGTGTGCCCCAAGTTTTTTTTTTTGCTCATAACTTTGTGTTTTTTATTTTTGTTGATTTACTTTAACATAATTTCTCATGGTAAAAACATTTGTAACTGAGTATTGGTAATGCATATGAAAAAAGGTGCAAGTAAAAAATAATTTTAGGGTGAAAATTACATTAATGTATCATTTATTTCTCTTTCTTACACCATATTAAGTTCTCTAACCCAAGTTCTGTTGAATGTGTCTCCTGTAGCGATCCATACCGTCCTTTATGGGAACTTAATCCTATACAAAGAGCAGTACTCAGTCTTGATTGGGTAAAAGATCCTAGGTGATTTTTATTTTGATGTAAAGTAGTAATATAATTTTTATTTTTTCTGATGTTTTTCTCCTTATTGTAGCTGCATGATTACTACTTATGATATCACATTTTTTTTTCCATATTGTTTCAATCCATTGTGTAGCTAACATATATGGCTGATTCAGGAAATATTACGTAGCATTTCTGTGCTTTGGGTAAAGCATAACTAGATCAGGTAAGTGTTTAGGGACTACAGATTGCCCAGATAAATGTTTGGGGACTAAATATTACCCCTTGTGCATAGCACATGCATCATTTTTTAAAAGAAAATATGAGGGAGCAAGCTGTAAAATTCATTTTGATTCTATGGAAGAAGCACAGAAAAATACACCATCTTTAGAGGCACATCTCCACATACTCCACCTGTATAGAAACAATTACATTAACACCAATACAGAAACAATTTCATCACTGCCACCCTTGAGTCGCAACAACTACAGCACAACAATTCAAAACCTTATGCATCCCTAGTAAAATTCATATATTTTAAATGATTCTTAGTCATGTTAAATAGAAAATCTTTTAGTCTATCTCTATCCCTCACATCTTCAAATCTAGTTTACTTTTTTGGGAGATAATATAGTGATTCATACAACCAACAAAATACATTGAAGTTATATCCAAGGTATTAAATTATCAACTGATTATTTTTACACTAGGTGCTATATGGAACACATTTTATATGTACCTTACTAGCAACATTGTGTTCTTTAAATGGAAATTAATTTGATTATTATTAATCATATATAAATATACAGTATAATGTTATTGATTCACATGCATTACAATGCACAAGTGATTCAGTGGATAAATGCATTCCGAATTCTGAAGACATGTTTCTTTTGCAGATGTATAGTCATGGGGCTTGATGATGGGACTATGAGGATCCTCAGCTTGTCCAATGCAACAAATGATGTTCCTGTTACTGGGCAACCCTTTGCTGGTTCGAAGTATCAGGGACTTCATAGCTTCTCATTCTCACTATTCGCAATTTGGAGTGTTCATGTCTCAGAATTTACTGGTATCTACAATAATTACGTTTTATAGATATGGATCCCAGATAGTAGCAACATTTGAGGCATAGGCTTAAATTATTTATTTATTAATAATAATAATAATAATAATAATAATAATTATTATTATTATTATTATTGTTGTTGTTGTTGTTGTTTTAGCCGACCCCACTTAGTGGGATAAGACTTGACTGTTGTTGTTATTATTTTTTGCATTTTTTACATGGATATGAACTGAAGTAATTCTTGGTAATGCTTTTTGGATTGGCCTCCAACAAGATAACTAGTAACAACCTTCCTTTGTCTGTCTTTTGGTTCTAATGGGAATTTCCAGTTCCATCCTTGTCAAACGAACTATTTACTTGCCTATAATTGTTGATGCTGTAATGATTATTTGTGAGATTATGGGGAAAGCTATGTTCTCGATATGATGATAGTGTATAGACATGTTTTATATCCACCTATTTACTTTAGTTATCTGGTTTCCTTTTATAGACACAATAATTAAAGAAGAAATATACTCACTATCGGTTACTTTCATTCATTGTATGACCTAAATTAGACACTATAAATCATTGTGATTGGCATGCTTAGGCTCATTAACTGTTGAAGTCTCCTCTTCTCTGAATCTTCCATATTTTTTTGTGCGAAGCATTTTCAAATTGTTTTAACTGTAACTTGTTTACCATTAATGTATAGGTTTTGTTGCTTACTGCTGCGCAGATGGCCGTACAATTCGCTTCCAGGTGACTTGCGTTAACTGGAGCCTCACAGTTTATGCCTTCATCAAAATAGTCTTTGACATTTTTTGCTTTGTTCTTCATCATTAGCTTACTACTAGGTTTGTGGACAAAGATCCCCGTCGAGGGCGTACGCCACATTTTCTCTGTGGTGCACTCCTAGAAGAGGATGGTTCTCTTAAGATCTACACTCCGTCGTATGCATCACTTCAACAGGTTGCAGTTCCACAAAAGAAATCTTCTAATGGCTTGGGGACTGCAAACAGAGGCATCCAGTTAGTCTCTGATAATGAACAGACAGAAGTAGCACTTTCTCAAATTTCAGGTAAAAAGCAAAGAAAAAATATATCTTCTGGTCGACTAGCTTTTTTGCTATTTATTCTCATTTTCAAGCATCATGTTCGTTAGGTGATGGTGCTGCTCAGGCTCCACAGATAAAGGCCACACAGAAATCCAGAGACAATGAAACGAAAAATGAACCAGGCCAAATGACTAATCAGTTGGCCATAGCCAATAAAGGGCAAGGGTTATCAGTTAAATGCAATACCAAAAATAAAGGATCCAAAGAAGAGTTTCAGGTACTCCCCTCAAAAATCTTGGCCATTCACAGAGTGAGGTGGAACAAGAACAAGGGGAGCCAAAGATGGTTGTGTTATGGAGGAACTGCTGGAATCCTCAGATGCCAACAGATTCCTTTGGTATAACTTGTTTTTGCAAACAAGTCAACTGCTTCCGAAGTTTATTTCTGGTGAGAAACCCTTGTTAAGATATCCACCTCCCATTTCAAAGGTCTGTTTATTGTATTAGCCAACTCATTCTCAATTAGATGGTTGTCAGTTAATTCTTTTTTAAGCTTTATGCCCAGTACATAATTAGATACTTCTAAAATACTCAGCATAACTTGATGGTTGCAGCCTCTTGATTTGAACCTATGTGCGACTCTATCATGGAATCTCCGGTCATGAGGACTGAAGGGATAAATATGCTAATTCACAGTTTCCTGGACGATCAATTCAGCATGGTTCAAGGAACATGCAGAAGTCTAATCCACCGAAGGAGGAGATTCTTGGTGTTTCCTTTTTGTCAAAGTTCCTGTACCCTCCTTTTATCGTGGTTATTCTGCAACTCACTGATGTTTATATCGTAGTCATAATTGTATTGGAATCTTAGTAAATTAATGGAAGTACAGACAAATGCTAGTCGTTGCTATCAGTATCATCGTTAAATAAAGCTTTCAAGCTCTCAATGAATCACCAAACAAATACTATAACGACGTTCTTAATTAATTATTTAAGTACGTATAGACGTACTGCATCATGAAAACCTACATGAACACTTCACTTGTTAATCCTCCTGCAGTTCTTCCTGATCTCTCCTCTGCCTCCAGTCAGCGGCGTGATGTTGCCCATCCTCACCATCGACTCGGCGAACTGGTCGAAGAACGCCGCGTTGCTCCTCGCGAACTTCCTCACCAGCTGCGCGGTGGCGTTGCTGCCCGTGAAAAGGACCTCGTCGGAGCCAAGGAGACCCTTGTTCACCAACAGGTTCTTGAAGTGCTGGTTGTCGAACCTGAACTGGGTGACTGGGTCCAGGGCGTAGAGCATTTGGTCGCCGCCCGACCTCATGCAGCGGTCCCGCAGGCTGGCGGCATACGCCGGATCAAGGGTGGAGTCCGGCCGGCCGTCGCCCGTCTGATTGTACAGCCTCTGCCGGAAGCTGGTGCACCGCGCATCTCCAATCGTGTGGCTACCTATAACCATCAACAAAAACAACAACAACAATTTGCAAGATGACAGTTCTAAAAGTCTCAGTCATTATATATGAAAACAAAACACAAGAGAGAATTATTTCAACCCGAAAGCGCGACGAGATCGACGAGATCGAGGCCTCTGAGCCTGAACTTGGTGATGATGGTTCGAAGGGTGTTATTGGGAGCCGGAATGTTGTTGTTAGAACCCTTGATGCTTGCTCCCAAGGAATCCCTCCTACCTAGTGGAACCACCCAACTCGGCCCGCCAACCTTGTTTTTTTTTAACAAGAAAACACCAACAACAAAAAAAAAATGGCACATTAAATGGAATTGATCAAAGAAATGTTTTTGATATCCAAATCGAATCAATAATTCGATTCACCAAGACAGTAGAATCCCTCGCGGCAAGCGCTAAGATGTCGGCGCAGGAGACGGTGCCCGGGCACTCCTTCTCCACTGCATGTTTGATCTCATCGACGACCTCAAATCCTCTGGCGGAGTCGCGGTTCGGGTTCGACCTTTTCTCGCTGATTATGGTCCCGCTGCTGTCCAGCAAATTCGATGCGTCACACCCCTGCCAAATGAGCTCCATCGCAAACGAATGATCATGCTTGCGCAGGCCATGCAAGTGAACTGAACCGATCGAACCTTAACGAAGCAGTCATGGAAGTGAAGGCGGAGCAGGGAAGCGGCCATTCGAGCCTCTTTGGCGACAGCTTTGGCGACGACTGCCTGGACGATCGGCTGGGCTTTCGGGCACGATCGGTCGTAGAACTGCGGGTGCAGCGACTCACCTGCAACGAACGAGCATAGGAGAGGCACAGCGAGAAGGGACGAGACGGTCAGGGAAGCCACCACGAGTGCCATGTCGTTCATGCTGTGGATTGCACCGAGAGGTTATATTTATAGAGCTTAAAGATAATGTTTTTTTTAAGGTGGTATTATGTATCTGATTTATGCTGATTAATCTAACTGATTTGGTTATGTGGAAAAATTTTCACCGGTAATTAAGGTAAATCTAAATCCGAGACTTGATTATTAGATGACTGAAAATTGAATAGGGGCCGGGAGCATTTTAATAGTTGAATCATATGCATCTAATGCGTAGACCAAATTATGTGACTTCAATAAATTACCGATAGCCGACGTTCTGTTTTTGGCTGAAAATTTTATTCTATAAATTGGAATTATTATACTAGTGATAGTACTCATGCTGTAAATATCCAGGCTACAAATTTGGATTTGAAATGTAGCTATCTGTAAAGAATAGGTTCTCCCTTGAACGAGTTGAATGCCATTCTAGTCTTGTTGGACAAGTACACTCCACGAATCAGAATGGGTAGTTGGCTGGAAAAGCTAAAAACTATTAATGAGGTCGGTAAGAACCCAAAAAATGCATCATTATGGCGAATAAAGTGCCTCATTATTTCATTCACTTAAACGTTTGATATTTATAAAATATTGTTCATTTTAACTTTTGCTTTGTCTATCTTTAATACTCCCAAGATATACAATGGTCCCTTTTATTTAATTAATAGGGTCCAACCTTGCTTCCAACTTGAGTTATTCCTCTACTTTCATTGTTCTCTCAATTCTAAACAAGATAAAAACTCAAATAAGATAAAAACTTGCAGTTTTTACAATATCTTTTTTCAAAACAATGAAAAACACAGCATTAAGCTCTTGACATAGAGTAAATACATTAGACAATGAGATGAACTGGCTTGTTTTGCATGCGCTGGAAAATTACACCTGATTGAATTAGTGATCGATCTCTGAAAAACGCTCTGCTCAGTGGTTTCATCATATCCTCTTTACGCTGTCTCCATGAAGAAGAACTCCTCCCTCAGTGGCCAGAGTTGCAAGGGCATTCCTCACCTATCGAATTAGGATTATATTGAATTAACATCGAATGCAAAATACTAAGTATCACAAACTCAACAGTTTTCTTGTTCATAAAAATAGCAAAGTTTTGATTTCTCTACTTAATTGTCCATCTCTAAATAAATAGATGGATGCACTGTGGTTCTACTTACATCATTGAGGTGAACTTCCATGGAACTTTGCTTATTGAGCTCCTCCAGCAACTGTACATATTTACTCTGGATTAGCAAGTGAAAACACAGTGATAAGTTGGTAAGAGTACTTGAATTAATATACCTCTACTAATCGAGCGGAGTGACCTCCAATTTGCAATTTCTCCATCACAAGGTTACGTATGGCTGCAACTAGATTCTCCCGTCTAGTCCTTTCACTTGCAGATATTCCAGTCATGATAAGATCCATATCGATTGTTCCTTTAGCAACCAGTACATTGTTAGTGGCTGGGATAACTGTCATAAACCAAGTATAGTGGATAAATGAAACGTATTATTTTGCATTGTTAGTACCAGTGGAATGGTCTGTTGCTGATTGCTGCAATGCAACTTCCAACAATCGAAAAGATTCTGCTACATCTCGCACTTCAACCTGCAATTATTAACAGAGGCCATTGAGCACACAATTCTACAAAATTCTGAAATGACATACAATCTCATAGCTCTGATTACCCATTCTGAAAAACGCATACGTGCAAGTGCCTCACCAAGGCGAATTAAGCTTTCAATTTGCCTAGCTGTTGCTGTGATAACCTATCATTGGATTATAATGATATGAGAAGGGAAGCAAAAAAGGAATTGCTATCACAATCAGGGGGAAGTATACCGAAACCATGGACTGCTAAATTGCAAGATAAAACAATAATTTGATGGACTTTTCTAAGATACAAGAGAATGCAAAAGCTTAGGCTGTCGAGAAAAGTCACAATCTATATATTGCCTTGTTAGCAATCATGGTTAACTAGAACACTTCAGCAGAACAATTCTGTTTAATTAGAATAGTACAGAAGAACAACTTTACATAGAAAAAAATAGTAACATAAATACCTTCTTCCTGCTTCCTGGTGCATTTCCTCTTTTCCTCATTTCCACATATCGGCGTGTCAACTCTTCAGCGGCTTCATCAGATATCTGTGGATGAATATGCTTTCTAGCATAACTGATATATGCAACTAAGGTAGGGAGATCAATAAACTCTTGCACTTGCATCTGTATATTATAAAGACTAAATAAAAACCCACCAAGAAAAGATCAAAACATAAAGAACTTGAGAAAGTAATTGGAAAGTCATATAGCTTTCAATTCTTTTGTGGCCGCTAAAACAAAATAAGCTTTTCAATTGCAGATCATCAGAAATAAAGAAAACATCCAACCTCTGGATCTGCAAAATGCAAAGCAACCATATGCTTGGCTAGACGTCTGTCAGTTTGTTCATCTGCCTTGTCCAATATTAGATAAATCAAATCAAATCTGGAAAAAAAAAGGATTGTGTCATGGCAAAGTGTGAAAAAACTTGTCATTTGGACTACTAAAATGCCTTCTTACCTTGAAAGTAAAGTTGGAGGAAGATGGATGTTGTCAATCACAGAGAGCTGAGGATTGTACCGAGATTCACTAGGGTTTGCACAAGCTAATACTGAAGTCCTAGCATTTAATGAAGCAATTATTCCAGCCTTTGCAATTGATACTGTCTGTTGTTCCATCACCTGCTTGCATCCAGAAAACAAAGAGATTCAATATTTTTCAGAAGAGTAAATTGCTAAAGTACTAATGCAGACAATTTCTGCAAAAGCTCAAGAGGAGATGGACTGTGTATTGTTCAAATGTATCGAGTACCTCGTGCAACATGCTGCGTGCATTTTCAGACATTTTATCAAACTCATCAATACAGCAGATCCCTCTGTCACTTAAGACAAGTGCACCACTTTCCAGTACCTGGACATTGATTTAGATGTCAAAATTAACTTCCAAAATAACAGCATAGACAGCAGTTCCTGCTTACAGTTTCACCAGTCTCAGGGTCTTTTGAAACATAAGCAGTTAGACCAACTGCAGAGCTCCCCCGCCCACTTGTATATATTCCACGAGGTGATAACTGATGCATATACTGGAGCAGTTGAGATTTACTGGTTCCAGGATCACCAACCAACAAAATGTTAATGTCACCTCGGAAGCTTGCTCCTGTTTCAAGCTTTAGAGCATTGCCTCCAAAAAGCTAATGTGAGAATTAAGCAAAAGTCAGCTAGATTTATGTGTATATAAATACATATTGATATTTTTGTTTTGTCAGTATAAAGATGTGAAAAGAATAAAAGAAACAACCTGGCAAAGTAGACCTCTTTTCACATCATCCAATTCCCATATGTTAGGTGCCAAAGACCTCGTAAGCCTATCGTAGATATCTGGCAATTTGGAAAGCTCCTTTATTTTATCAATCTAAAAGATCCAACAAACAAATTCCAGTAGTTGTTATAGAGATCTCCTTCAGAATTTTTTCACAAATCAAGATTCATAATGTTATTGTAAATCAACACCTTGTCCCGATAATCAGCATTTTCATCTTCAACAGTCTTGTTAGTGGTACTATTATCACAATCCATTTGATCAGAAAGGAGGAGACGAGACTTGTCTGTCTTCTTTATGTGAAGACAATCAATGTAAGTCTGCAAGTGATAATATCAAAAGATACATTGTGAATTCACTAGTCTGTACTCAACTAAGAGTCAAATCAGATAAACTTAATAATATAGAAAATCAGATAAACTTAATAATATAGATAGACAGAGAAACTAAGAATACTTTTACAGACTACAGAATTACCTTAAATGTAGACTTCACAGTTCTCTGAGTTTGTCCTACTCTAACACTCATGGCTCTGTATATACCTGTGATCTACAATGATAAAAAAGGAGATTGGTAGCTCAAGAGATAAAAGTTGTATATAAATATCTTATTTTATGAACCTTCCACCAACCTCTACCCTATCTCCAGGTTTTCCAGAGTCTACAAGTTTATCATGCATCAAAATGCTGACAGTGTGGGGGGTCCCTCCTTCTGGAATTTCATCAGGTGTCTCCTGCAACTTGATAATCTGCTTATCTGCAAATCTGTTTATTTTGCAATTCAACCATTATGAATAATTACTTTGATGTTTCATTTAGTTTACACCGATAAAAATGACATGTGGGAAAGATGCACCTGCATCGATTGTGAACCAGTGTCATTGAGTTCATGGCTAAGCATTCCTGTCTTACACACCTTGTTGGCTCATTTATCCTCCCTAATTCAAAAAGAGGAAAAAACAATATAAACCAAATGAAAAGAGTGAAGCAAAGAAATTGCCAAGCTATACAGAACAACATATGGAACATAAACTATGTAACAATATGGATCCACAATTGTTTGAAAATGTCATGAATCCACAAATAGTATTCATAATCAATTTTGTAGCCTATTCAAAATCATAAATCAATTTTTTTTTTTTTTTTGCAAAACCAGTGCTATTAATGATGCTGGGCTGTTGCAAGAGTAACCCAATGACTATATGGTTCCATAAAACAGTATCCACATGAGAATCCAAAATATCAAACTAGCTAGCGCCACAAGTTCTAGTTGGGTCTACTGAGGGGTGAGTGATACAAGATAGCAAGAGGATGATAGGAGAGAAAATAGGAATGCATGCACATGGCTCAATCAGCATTCTAGCAAGAATCAGATTTGTTATTAAGATTCTGAATAAACTCAATCAAAAAATAAAGTGAATCCGCTTCAATATATCTCTAGCATAATGGTGTCAGGACAGCATGGGAAGCTCAAGCTAGGATGGCCCGGCCTAGTCCACCCATGGCCAGTCTAGCATCAACTCCAAACATGCCTTGCTAGGCATCACCAAGATGGTATTTGCCTAGGCCTAGCATGAGCCTAAGCACAATTGAGGCCGAGCTAGGTGATCAACCTATCAGGACAAAATTTTAACAATAAAAACTTTATAAAACAAATTTAAATTCCAATAGATAAATAAAATAACGATCTGAAGATATTCATAAAAATTTAAGAAAAGTTAGTATGATTTATTAATTTTTAAAATTATTTTTTTGACAAGAATGGATAATAAAACAAAATATGGGCAGTGATAGGCTTGCAATGGACTGTGCTTGGCCTAGCACATGAGCTGTGCTTGACCTGGAACAATATTGAGCCTTACACCAACCAACTTCTTGCAATGTGGTGCACAATGCCTATAACCATAAGTTTGAACTTTGGATCAATACAAAATTTGATAACACCGTTCTTGTCAACTTAAATTTTTAGATGAAATGATGGTAAATGGTAACCACAGTTTACCTACAATAGCACATTGTAAAAACAAGGGTGATCCAAAGTCGAGAAGAAAACATCAAGAAACAGCTTAAAGCTCATATCCATGCATTTATGATCACTGTGAGATAGCGAAATCCACAATTAGACCATTGACTATAGCACTAGGTGACTTCTACAGGAACTAGTGCCAGAATTCCAAATTAAATGAAATCATGTTTAAGAAGGTAAGGAGGCTTATTTTTACAGAAAGAAATTGTAAGCAATTTTCAGCATCAATGATTTGCTGAATGTTATATAGACCTTCAATATAGTAATGTAATCTTTAATATGAACTACAAAATTTAAATACATATAGCAAACATGCTCATATTTTCCAGAGCACAGATTGTATAAATATAGTAAAACATGTTCATGTCTAAACTGCTATTGAATAGAAAAACAATGTGAGACGGCTCACTATCACTATGACATTTAAAAAACTGGCAAGAACGCATGACCATAGGATTTTAATCATCTAGATTTAAAACACATTAAACACCTCAACTAATCTCCAATGACGACTCCTGATGGTGTGATTATGGCTGATAATATAAATGAGACAACAATAGAATTTAAGTATACCAGTAGCACACCAAATGTATTTACCTCTGTCAACAAGAATGGGATCCGAGTAATGACCGCAGACTAGACAACGAAATGTAGCCTCTTTGACGTCTGGTATGACAGAGCTGCACCGGATGATCATCCCTTTAACAGACACCATCTTTTCAATGTCTGGACCAATAGAAAGCGATCGTTCAAATTTGAATAATTAATACATTCATTAGATACTAAAGTTAGGAGATTGGTAAAGCACGTGAGCAGTTTGGATATACCAGAAGGATTGAGATTCCTCATGCAGACGGAGGATTTGAGATTATAGATTCGAGTTTGGATGTGTTTCTCAAACAATGGATCGATTCGAGCCACCAAATCCATGACCACAATGTCGAAGATGGCCAGGACCTCCAGCGGGTACCTAACCATCTTGGTATAGAGATCAGGATCGTAGTCGAACACGTCATGGGCGTCGATGTCCAAAGATTCCCCACCTTCAAGCTCCATGATGCGGTGGACGGACCGCATGTACTTTCCATCGTCCAGCAGGCCGTCCTCCCTGCCAGCCTCCCTTGGGTCACGAAAGTGGCGGAGGAACCGGAGAATGGCGGCGTTCACATCCTGCACGCTGATGTTAGTACCCCAGACAAACACGGGAGCGGAATCGGCGTCATCGCGGTCGACCGCGTCATCATCCCCGGCGTCTGACGAGGGAGGAAGGTTCTCGTCGGCGGACATAGGGGTGGAGGGCGTTGCGGGGTGACGGCGCGTCCACCGGCGGCGGAGGCTGGAAGGGGTAGAAGAGGGAGGGACGCTAGCGGACGGCGTGGCGGATGGGGTCAGTAGGGCACCGGGGGAGGGGGAGGGTGTGGTGGAGGGGGCACGACGCCGTCGCCGGCTGCTACGCCCGGCGGGTCCGAGAACAGGTGAGGAATTAGTGTTGGCGATTGGACTCGATCGGCCATCGGGGGACGAAGCTGCTGCAACGAAGCAAATAGAATTAACTTTTCAAAAGAAAAACGCACGAATCTCAGATGAAATAGACAGGGAGAGAGAAAGAGAGAGTTCACCGGAGGGCGAGAAATCGGAGGAAGCCATGGCGGTTGATTCTCGACGCAGAGATGAGGCGGGAGAACTGTGAACTGGGGAAATGTAGCGCAGTTATGGCGGGAAACACACACTATCCCGCCAAAAAGACGCCGCCGTCTCCGTTAACCCGAGCTGCTTACCCAACACTACATCCATTATAGTATCGGATCGGGTGCGATCCGCAATTGGATTGGACCGGGCATTGCTAAGCCACCCGTTTCAATAACGATTTTGCAAACGTTTTTAAATGGATTCCTGGTATTTAATATTTTATTGACTGTATCTCGCGGCGGAAACCAGGTCGAATTCGAGTTCCGGTTCGATTAATTTGCGGTCGAGTAACATTGCGAACCGATGCCTCACCGGACGAACCACTTCGTCGTCCATTTCCCATCTGACGGACTCACAAATAGAAGAACAAGAGGAAGCGAGCGATTCGACGACGTCCGCGATCTCAATCCGTCTTCTCTGGTCTCGTCGCACCGTTCCCTGCTCCTCTTTCATTGATCAATTATCTTCTTCTTCTTCTTCTTCGATCGCTGCTTCGTTGCTTGACCGGGAGGTTCCAGGCACGGTGGTCTCGGTGATGTGATGTGACGCCAGATCTGGATCCCTGACGCTGCTTCCGATCCGATTCTGATCCGAAGAGTTCTCGTGTCGCTGCGCCGATTCGATGGCGGGCGCCGTCTCGGCGCTGTTCCTCCTCGACATCAAGGGCCGTGTCCTCATATGGCGGGATTACCGCGGGGACGTCTCTGCGGTACAGGCCGAACGCTTCTTCACCAAGCTCATCGAAAAGGAGGTGACTACCTTTCCATACCCTATATCCAAATTCCGGATTTGGATTGCGCTGTTCGTTTATTTGGTGCAAAGTTGAAAACTTCAGCACCTGCTTTGGCGTTACAGGGGGGCCCGGAGTCGCACTCGCCTGTGGTGTTCGATGATGGGATCAGTTATATGTTCGTCCAACACAATAATGTCTTCCTAATGACCGCTGCGAGGCAGAATTGTAATGCTGCTAGCATCCTTCTCTTCCTGCATCGCGTCATTGATGTGAGCATTCCTTTGTAGTGATATGACTTTCGGTTCCTCATACGAATTTGGTTCGTGTATTTTTCCTTGAATTCTTATCGATGCAGGTGTTTAAACATTATTTCGAGGAGCTGGAGGAAGAATCCTTGAGAGACAATTTTGTAGTTGTGGTATGGGAAAATCTTTCTTTATTATTATTTTCTGACTTGATCTTGTTCGCGTGTTACCAAACTATCTATTATAAACAGTATGAGTTGCTTGATGAGATGATGGACTTTGGTTTCCCTCAATACACTGAAGCTAAGATTCTGACTGAATTCATTAAGACGGATGCGTATCGGATGGAAGTCGTACAGAGGCCTCCAATGGCTGTCACAAATGCAGTGTCATGGCGCAGTGAAGGCATTCGTTACAAGAAAAATGAAGTAGATCATTGTTCCTTCATTGCAGGTTCTGTTCATCACTATACATTAAATTGACCTTGTGTAAAGGAGTGGACATTTCCTGTTTTTGTCAGGTGTTCTTGGATGTTGTTGAAAGTGTAAATATTCTTGTCAACAGCAATGGACAGATTATCCGTTCTGATGTTGTTGGGGCATTGAAGATGAGAACATACTTGAGGTGAACTAATGTCTTACTTCTCTGATCTCCTTTAATTGCCGTTCTGTTATTCTGAGATCATTATTCATAAGTTCACACTAATGTTGTTTTTGTTATTGTTTTCACTTTTTTTTACATGTAATTGATTTTTTTTTCTAGGATACACCATTCTACATGAGTGAATCTCTCAAATATAAAAAAGTATATCTAAAAACTGAACTATAAACTTATGTTAATATGTTTAGATGAGTGTTCTTTAGTCCTTTTTTTTCAATCCTAATTCTTTTATTTTATAGATTTAATGTATTTTATTGACCAAATTGCTTACTGCTCTTAGATGCTGACTGTTAATGAAATATGCTCCCAGCTTGATACCATCCCGTTTTTTTTCTATGATTTTCATACCTAATGCATGTCCTATGTCATTTTTTTTTATCAAAAAGAATACATAGAGATAGTACACATCTACTTCAGATGCAAGATGATCTACTAAGAGATGCAAACATTGCATCCATAATTGAAGTTTAACTCAAGATTCTGCTACTCAAAGTTCATCTCTTATTGAATCTCAAGTTGTTGAATTTTGTCTTGCCTAGAATGGCTAAATCTTTGATTAACTGTGTCAGACTTCATTGTTGGTTTTATTTCTTTATGTGAGTTTACACAAGTGACTTTACATTGATTACCCTTTGTTCAGTTGTCAAAATGACCTTAATTTACATGAGGGAAGATATGAGTTATTTGACACATGGGATGTGATAATTGTATTTTAGGTTGATAAACATGGAATTTCTTAAATATAGAATGTATTTATCCAATTAACTTGTGGCTCAAGTGAAGAACATGAAAAACAAATGTGATTATTTAAGTGAAATTTCTGATTCTATATCCTTGTATTTTTATGTTTTGGTTTCGGGTTTTAGATCTCCCAAATTATATTCCCAGATTATACGCATTGATCATGTCCCGTCAAAATAACTAATTTCCACAAAAAAGATAAGTATTGTCGCGTGGTGAGTTATTTTTCTATTTGAGTTGATAAACATGGAATTTTGTGAATATAGGCTATATGCATCTATTGTGTTGAATCAATATTCTTATTCTACAATTGTCCCTGACTGTTTGAGGTTTAACTTTGAATCTGGAAAAAGAATAGTCTATTGATTGTGTACTGTATCCAGTTTTCTTAATAACACTAATGCATCTAAACAAGGGAATCATCAATGGTGTGTGGTCATTCAGACTAGGAATCCCCTTTCTAAAATTAAAAGCAGCTAGTAGGCTTTCTGTGGGATCCAGTTATGACGGTTTATAATTTGATTGGTTACAGAGTTTATTAGTTCATTTAAACCCGATTTACAAAATCAGTATAGAATTTTCATTAAAGGCTTCTTTGATTTATTGGTTTATCTAAACTTTCCTCGATATGGAAATGGTACTTTTATAAAATTAGGTATTTGCAACAATAATATTCTCACTTAAATATAACAGTTGTGCTGTTGAAAACTTTTAATGCTTTGAAACCATTTAAATGGAATCATAATGTTGTAATTTTTATAAAGTAGATGTTAGCAATTCCTAAGATGAAAAAGGAAAGTATTCTTTATCTTTTTTCTGTGTCTTGACCAGTAGCTGGGTATTTCTGGCTCTTGGTTATATAACTCATTTTTCTCCTTTCTCTCTGATTTTCTAGTCATTTTTTTTTCCTTATTTTTGCCTTTTTCAAGGTAAGCAATACAGCTAGTTATCTCGTTGCCTCGTAAGTGGCCTTATTTGCCTAAATGCTACTGTATCAGCATATTTTATTATCCCTATCTCCTGTAGCAATCCCCCTTACTAGAAAACATTATTATCTTCTTCCAGATACCTTTTGTACTTTGGCCGAGGTGACACCAGATATTTATATTGATCATGTGTTTTGAAACATGTCAAATATCAGAGTACGGTTTTTTGTTTTCCATTTGCCTCAGAATCCATTTTCAACATTGTCCTTTGAAATCATAATTGCACTTTTTTCTTGTATACAAATCTCTACTAGTTTCATTCAAGATGAAAGTTTGGTGTGCTTCTCTGCCATATGTCACAATTGAAGCTCTTGAAGATATTCGTATCTGGCTAACTTTATTGAATAGTTGTTTGATGTGTGTTTTTGCTTAGTTTTCTTATATGAAATTATTTTTCGATTATCAAGTTTCAAAGTAACAGATAACACCATTTTTACAGTGGCATGCCTGAATGTAAACTTGGGCTAAATGACCGAGTACTTTTGGAAGCTCAAGGGAGGACAACCAAGGGAAAAGCTATAGATTTAGATGATATCAAGTTTCACCAGTAAGCGGTCTTGAAACCCTCTTTTTTCTATCCCTCTCTCTATTGCCATTTTTCTCGAAAGAAAATATGAGAGGATCATTTGACTGTTCTTCTGATTGTAGAGACATTATTTGTCTGAGTACTGAGGATTTTATACTATCATTTAAGGTGTGTGCGATTGGCACGTTTTGAGAATGACAGGACAATATCCTTCATACCACCTGATGGGTCTTTTGACCTAATGACATACAGACTCAGCACTCAGGTTATCGTGGATTGTTTCTTTTACTCGAAAGAAAATTGTGAAAGTTTAGGCTTCCCTGTATTATAGATTATTTATTTTACCTATATGGTTGTTGTCCTGATCATTCAGGTAAAACCTCCAATCTGGGTGGAGGCTCAAGTTGAGAGGCACTCAAGAAGTCGCATAGAGATCACAATTAAGGCAAGAAGTCAGTTCAAGGAAAGAAGGTGCTGGCTCATTGACCTTTGTGAATTATTATCATATAGATGATCATACCTTCTATTCTACATTTTACATATGAGAGTTCATCGGGTTCATTTTTGAGAAATTTCGCTCACCATTTCCTTGCCATACAGCACTGCCACAAATGTGGAAATTGAGTTGCCTGTGCCTTCAGATTCCACCAATCCCAACATTCGTACATCCATGGGTTATGCTTCATATGCTCCAGAAAATGATGCATTGGTCTGGAAAGTAAAATCTTTTCCTGGTGGCAAGGTTTGACTCAATTTCTTTTTTTCTGGATAAATCCTCTAATTACTGTGAAGTTTTATGTACATGTTTTCATGACCACACTGGTATTATCCTCTGTACTCAGGAATACATGTGTAGGGCAGAATTTAGTCTTCCCAGTATCACTGCAGAAGAGGCGACTCCAGAGAAAAAAGCTCCTATACGTGTGAAGTTTGAGATCCCATATTTCACCGTCTCTGGTATACAGGTACTTTTCTCCTTCACATTAACTTTATTGGATTATGTTAACCTATGGTCAATGCATCATCTCATCTGCATCAATTGTTTAGGTTCGTTACCTTAAAATTATCGAGAAGAGTGGATACCAAGCTCTACCTTGGGTGAGATACATCACAATGGCAGGAGAATATGAACTGAGGCTCATCTAATTAAGAACACCCAACTGCAGAACTGCTTGCTTTTTGGCACTTGTATTCAAAATTTCAAGGTTTTTTGTAAGGATTAAAAGCTTGTTCATTTTTCTATCTTTGTTTTTTCTCAGAGAACGTATTGATAGCTTGATTACAATTATTCCCAATTTCCTTTCCCTTCTTGTCGGTAAATTGAATAAAATGTTTTTGTATTCGATTATCTCGATCTCTTTACAATCGTTCAACAAATCATGCCAAAAGAAAAGGAAAGAAAAATGTTAATCACTAGCTAGTGAAACTATTAGCCGGCATGCACCACAAAAACTACCGTTGTGGCGTACAGCTCTGTTCTAATAATAGATACATAACAGAGCCTCTAGTCTTCATAGTGAAGACATGCAAATTAACGGTCAGACTCAGAGAGGAGTACGTGCTTTAATTAATTTGCTGGGCGATAGCAGAGCGTCTCCTCCCATATCATCTCTCTGATCATGTCTTCTCGGAGATCATCATCGAAACCAAGATCGATGGGGCGATCGGCAGCGGGGTCGAGCAGAGGGTCGTACAACTGAGCCAT
>JBAMIB010421284.1:0-18644 GCA_037177415.1 Kaempferia rotunda | reverse complement strand
TTTTTAATTATTATTATTTATTTAGTTAGTTGATCAGTATTCACAATTAATTTTAAAGATGATCAACAACAATTTTCCAAATAAATCGGAAAAATAACACACAAGCGTGTATATATATATTAAAAAAGAAGATTCAAGAATATTTTAAAATCTTGAAAGCTTTCCCAGTCACCTGTCTCTTCTTTATGCGACTTTCTTGTTTTATTCCATGTCAAAATCCTCTTCTTGATTCGTTCCTCCCCGGACGAATTCCACCGCCGCAGTCGCATAGGGCCTTCTCCGCCCCCTTTTTATGGCTCCGCCCGCCGCTGATGGGAAGGCCAAGCTGCTCCTCCTCCACGCCCTCGCCGTCTCCACCGCCTGCGCCGTCACCGTTGCTGCAGTGCGCTACCACCGCCGGAGGATGCAGCACCAGCAGCAGAAAATGGCGCCGCTGAGGGATCTCATGCTGGCTCCGACGCTAGAGCTCACCAAATCTGGACGCGTCGAGCTCGAACGCTTCTCGCACTATGTCGGTATGCGCTCGCTTACCTCTTCATCTTCCTTCTTTACTTGGATTCTCGCCTACGAACAACTTAACGATGCTGAGATCCGATCTCTATTCATCATCTCTTTGAACAAATCTGCGTTTGAACAAATCTTCATCATCTCTTAGTAATGTTATCCAATTCTGCGTTTGAACAAATCTGATTAGGATGAGACCAGGGAAAACAGATCTGCAATCGACTCGCAGTGATATTGACAGTTCATCATAATTGTTGGCCAATAGAGGTGTCAGATGCTACCCGGCATGTTTGGGTCACGTGCCTAGCACGATGGTTTGGGAGTTCTCCAGACCCTACTCGAACTGTGTCATCGGTGACCAGTGCCATGAAGTCATTGTCGCATCTATTGATGGTTCTGCGTCGGTGTTGCTTAATTTTTACTTGATGGTGCTCTGTAGGAAGGCAGATGGGGTTTGAGGACATAAACGAGTGTCCTCAGTTGTGCAAGTTGGCCTACGACTACTTGAGGAGGACCAAGGGGAGTGAGGACGACATATATTCCTTCTTTGCTAATGAGCCAGACCCAGACTCCTTGTATGTGAAGCTTGTGGAGGAACTGGAAACGTGCATACTTAGTTACTTTGCCTTTCACTGGAATCATACCACTCTTCTTGTTACTCGGGTAAACCAATCAATCTTCATCAATTAATAAATAATGACGCCGTTTTTTTGGTGGTTCTTTGACATTATTCTTGCGTGCATGTGTTACACACAGATATTAAGTGATAATGGTGAACCAAAGAAGAAGCTTAAGAATCTTGTAATGGAGGCAACAAGGTAGGCATTACTTGGTAATTTAAGTTAAAGCATTAAACTCTCATTTTCCTTAATGGAATGATGATTTCAAATACTATACGTATCTATAATTTGTTCCTCACAGCTTTTCTGTCTCCGTACAAGTAGTAGTTGTGACAAATGTGATGTTTGCCAATTGTAAGCATGATTGCTAGTTTGAGAGTTCAATCCTTGTATGTTAGTAACAGAATGGGCAAAGCTGATATGGGTAAAGCACGATGAGGCAAATTTGATGTTCAAATTTGTACTTGTTCAAGTTATGAATTGATGTAGTATTGTTTGTTCTTGAATCAAAACTGAATCATCATGATTCTTTTACAAATTTGATTCATATGGAAGGACCATATCAACTACATGTGAATCATAATGTTACAATCACGAATCTTATGATTTTAATAACTATGGTCTACAGTTTTCATTGCAACACAATTTAAAAATTGTGTCCATTGCCATTTTGCTTCCCTTGGATCTTATTAGTATTACGATAACAATCTTCCATTGTTGTCAATTGATGGGTGCATAAAGATTCATATTCTGATTTCAATTCACTATTGCAAATTAAAGATGTGTGTATAAATCTCCATCATTGTGTTTGTTGCTTAACACAGGAAACTACGGTTCGAGAGGGTGTCCAAGAGCCTGAAGGTGACAAGAGTTTTTTCCACTTTGGTGGAGGAGATGAAGGCAATTGGCTTCGATGACCGCTGCAATGACACCATGGTTCCAGCTGCACCCTCTGATCGAAGCCCAGTTCTTCTGCTGATGGGTGGTGGTATGGGAGCTGGCAAGAGCACTGTGCTCAAGGATATACAAAATGAGTAAATCTCTGGCCTACATATCTGAATTCCCAATTTATAGTAATCCTGAAAATAAGAAAATAAATAAAAGGAAATGTAGTTTGCACCCTGGATTCTCAGATTTTTCAGTTTAGTGTTTCCATTTAAGTATATGTATTCTAATCTACCACTTTTGTCTTAAAAAACTACTCGACTGGTTAAGTTTTGGATCAAATTGTTCATATAGAAAATTTTGAGTCTAACTGTAGGGCCTTCTGGTTGGCGGCCAAGACGAATGCCGTGGTGGTGGAAGCTGATGCATTTAAGGAGACAGACGTTATTTATCAAGCACTCAGTTCCACAGGTCATCACAATGACATGCTCCAGACTGCTGAACTGGTATCTCTCTATCAATTCAACTTGTTTCTTTTTAAAGTGCTAAAGGATCACTTCAAAAATCAAGTCATCCTAGTAAAGCAATTGAAAAGAATGAACTTCACATTTTAGATTGCTCAAATGTCCACAATCCTAAAGATGCTCTCTATATATGTTCTAAATTATTTAGAAATGATCATTTAGTAAATATTTTGTGATCTAAAACAAGTTTACCTCATATTCAGTGTGAAAACCTGTCAAATTAATCAACCTAGTTTTTTTTTTATTAACAGGTCCACCAGTCATCCACTGATGCGGCTTCATCCGTCCTCGTTACAGTACTAAATGAAGGCCGAGATGTGATCATGGACGGCACTCTCTCATGGGAACCATTTGTTGAACAAACAATTGCCATGGCCCGGAATGTCCACCTTCAACGCTACCGTATGGGGGCTGGATACAAGGTTGCTGAGGACGGGACCGTCACAGAGAACTACTGGGAACCGGTGGAGGGCGACGAAGAAAACTGTACTGCAAGAAAGCCTTATAGGATTGAATTGGTCGGAGTTACGTGTGATGCCTATCTAGCTGTAGTTAGAGGAATCAGGTATGCTCAACTGAAGAAAATCTACACAAGATTCAAAAATGTTATCGTATACCAGAACTTACATGAGTTAAAAAGGCAAAAACCTGACATTTGAATGGCAGGAGAGCTATAATCACACGGAGAGCAGTGAGGGTGCAGTCCCAATTGAAGTCCCATAAAAGATTTGCCAGCGCCTTTCCCAAATATTGCCAACTTGTTGACAATGTCAGGCTCTACTCCACGAACGCGATGGGCTCGCCAAAGGTCACTTTATCATCTTCTTTCACCAACGTTTTTAAAGACCAATTTAGCTTTTTGTTTGAAAAGTATTGAATGAGTCGCATATTTATACGACTGCTGAACAATGCAGTTGATAGGGTGGAAAGATGGGAGCAGCAATTTACTAGTAGATCCTCACCATATCAATTGTCTAGAAGATGTAAGCAACCTGAACGACAATGCTGATTCGATCTACGAACTCTATCCCAAGAAGGATGCTTGTTGCGGAGCAGGTTTAGTGTGGGGTGACATGGTCTTGTCACCAGCAAGAGCATCCATCCAGGAAGAACTCAAAGCAACCATTAAGGCAATCGAGAGCCGTGCATTGTGACCTCAAATCCAAACCAAGAACGGCATCCTATGTCTGGGAATTTGAGTGCATTTTGTTTCGAATAATTACTCAGAAGTGAAGGAAATACAATTTGCTTGAAACTGTAATATACTTTACTCGGCTTCAATTGTTTTGATTACTTTTGTCTGTTCAATTGAACATCCAAATAGAAAGAAATACGATCAATATGAGGTCATTTTCCTCTTCCATAACTTCTGTGCTTTAGCAGTCTTAATATTCATATTTTTCTGCATGCAGTATTAATTTTTAATATTAAATATCAATTTTCTGCATTGCAAATATTATTTGTGACCTTTATTTATTGTAATAGTAGAAAATGATGACACAATTTTTTAGTCAAAAGTTCATATTCAATATATGAATTAGACAGGCCAATATAACGCCTAATTAAATTGATGCTCATATAATGCATCTACAAATAAGAGTTTTTGCTATGAGGAATCTTTATATCACATTGAATATGGAATTATTTTTCTACCATAATAAAAATAAGATGATTAAATTCCTTTGAATGATATGAACTTATCTTCTGGACGAAGTATTTATTATTGCACAAGAAAGCAATTGTTGATGTTCTTTAATAATATTTTTGATTCCAAGGTTATTGAGGGCACTGGCAATTTTATAAAAATGGAAATGGAAGAAAAAAATACCTATCCAACTTTTTATAGTTTATTCTAATGAAACAAATAACATTTATTATAAAAATCAAGAAATAGGAAATGAAAACAAGGAATGACACTGTTTCCTTAACCAAACAGGAGACTGCTTCCAAATCCTGGAGTCAAAAAGGGGATTTAGTGAATGAAATCCATGAAGCACTATAATATTGAAGGAAATAAACTTGAGCAAATGTTCAATAAGTATGATATTCTGGTAGAAAATAAGCAAAATTTTCTTCTGGTAAGAAATATTTTGACTAAGAACTAATGAGATTATGAATCAGTTTTTGCCAACTCATTTGTGTGTTTAAGACTGAACTGCAGGCTAAAAGCTACTTTGCTAATTTATTGAGTTGTCACCTAGGTAAGCATAATTTCTTTGTATTTTGGATTGAAAGAAGATAGATCCCCTCACAGTTTCGACATTCGATAAAGGCTTCTTCGAGTTCAAAGAAATGGATACATGATCTCCGATTTCATAGCATTTTTTGGATGAGTTGGAAAAAAGCATCTGCGACAAGGAGTATCTATATCTCACTAGAAAATCATGTTTAGCCATACGCATTGCAATTCTTAGTTCCTACTGAAAAAATTTGTCTGAGAAGTAGCAATTAAGAATTCCAACCTACATCAAAGGCTACCATATAAATTGGCAATTGCTTTCTTTATGAATACATTGAGTTTCAGGCATATGACATAAATTACGGGGCAACTTATATGTGATCAATGTGCGGCACAAGGCATATGAGGAGTCTAGATGACTTATGTAGATAGCTATGTGAGTTATGTAAAATGTACCATGGTGAATTTTATGCAAATAATTTGGTATTGGATATGGAAAATGTACTAACATTTCTGGGAAGAAATAGTAATCAAAATTATCAACCATGGATATATCGACTGTTCGTACCTGTACAATCAAGTCCCAATAAGGCCCTTGAAACGAGCAAAAACCAAAACAGTTATCAGTATAAGTGCAGAAATCAATCCTCCGATAGTAACCACCTATTCAGTAACACAAGAAAGATGTTCATAGAGAGAGCCCATAGATCAAATGCCAAGATCTCTATATGCAAGTTGAAGGTGTTTACCCAATTGAAGATGTATTCATGGTTGTCATTCCATGAGTATGGAATGTTCATGCCAAAAATCCCACCAACTAATGAATAGAAAGTCAAACTAACAGTGCAAGCACTTAGAAAAAGTTCTAACTGCAGCAGAAAGTAAATTAAAATTTAAAGCAGACAAAGCATGATTATGAAAGAAAATAGAAAGAACAAACAGCACCAACTGAGAAAGAAAATTGTGTTTAATGACACCATAAATGAAAGATCGAGCATAAGATATAAAAAAAGTACAACCTGGATCAGCTGATTCCGATGGTTGTCGTGCTGCAAAGTTAATCGTTTAGAAAAAATACCACATAAGATTGTTTCTAGGCAAATTAACTAATGGTAGTTTGATAATACAATAGCTAAAAAGCTACCTGCAAATTGATATAGTCCTCAGTATCATCAACGTATTCACGAAGCTGCAAATGGAAAAAATGGAATCACTTAGGAGTAGGTAATTCATTAAAAGAAAAAATCTAGCAATTTTTATGTAGACAAATCCTCATTAGGTTTGGATATACCAAATTATAGCATGAAGATAACAGAACTTAAAAGAAACTTAGATTGTTTATCCTGCTGGAGTTTAAAATGGCATTATTATTCTATAGCACACATACTTTCAAGGGCATTCCTTCAAAATGTTCCCACCAATGAAAGAGGCTCAGGACTATCAAGTGCACCTTTGAGGAAATTACATAATGGGACCATATTCCTTACCTTTTATTAGAAATACTTTCACTGTATATACCCAATTATAACTTAATGAAACTGAAAGTTCTCTCTTTACATTCTAAACATGTATTATTTACTGTCAAAAGCTTCTGAGATCAAGTTAGTCTGGTTAAGTTAGACTTTTGCATTCTAATCATACATGTAAGTCGCATACATTGAATCAGTTGAGAAATAGAAACTAGAATTGTGTAAGATGAAAATATCGTAGTTTTTACAAAAATAAAACTCCTAATATTCCATTAGTTGATTTAGAAACATTATCTGGAAAGGATAAGATACTGATATATGAAAGCAATTAGGTGTGCCTCAATATATAAGAAATTCAAAAGGAAAAAAATGAAGAAGCTAAGATGGGATTAAATATATGGACGTAGGAGGTGTAATGGATAAACGAAGACCAAAGAAAATATCTTTTATTGGGAAAAAAAATAAATCAGGTGAGCAACTTGCTCATGCTCTGTTATTAAGTTGATAACCTAACAGCCCTGACCAGGCACTCAGGAAGATCTGAAACTCATAACAGAAGAGTTCTTTCTCTAATAAGCAATTAGAGAGCCCCACTGTTGTTGTGGAAATGTTTGAAGACAACATAAGGTACTAGTGCAGATCAGGAAACAGATTTCAAAATCAGAATTGGAATTCAACTCTTCTTGAAGACAACACTCAATAACTCCAGAGCTGAAGAAGCTCTCACCAGGTCAGCAAAATACCCGATTGGTCTTGTACCTCCTCATGAAAGATGAACTGGCAGCGGATAAGCCAAGACTGGTTAGCACCAGGACTGGGCAAGTGTGTTTGGTGTGCGACACCAGCAGGGTTGTAGCTCAACCATCAAATCCAAACATGCTAATGCCAAGAGAACCTCCAGCCATGAAATAATTTAATTACCTTGATCTCTAGTAATACTGTCTTACATAGTAAATAATAATGAAATAATCAATCCTAAATAATCAGGAAAATTACAGCTTGGTGGTGGGTTGAAGATGAATTTGAATGAGATTTTCAAAGAGGAACAAACGAAAATCATAACATCAAAAGAAGTTGATGTGAGTTAATACCAAAGTCTTAAATGACTTCTTTCTGCCTATACAACTCAATTCATTTCGTGTGCATATGAGAGAGAAAAGAGAGACAATGTTCATCATTTTTTGTGAATTCTATACTTACTGCATTCAATTTGTTGAATGTGCTGTCAATTTGTATGAAATATGCCTGCATAAGCAGATTAAACATTTAGTAATTGAGTTACTGATAGTTCCAATTTTGAAGGAATATAGAAGAATAAGAGTAGAAGGTGAAGATTTCATGGTAACCTCAAGCAGCATCTCCAGCTCTTCCACATTATAATCACTTCCTTGATTTGTTGTTACACTCACTTTGCTTATTTTGGGAGATTTTGAAATTAAAAAAGGTGAGTTCATCGTTTGAGAGTCATCCAAACGTGGAGACTCTGCAGCCATCTTCCTTGAGAGATAAAGATTAGCCATGTCATTATCATCCTCTAGTAGTTGTTCAATTTCATCTCTCACCTGAAAACAAGAAATAGTATCTTGTGATAAGAAATAATAAAATAAAAAATAAAGGAAATTTATGTTATGTTTATTTTATGTAAATTAGAGGAAACAACCGGGAAGGAATTGATTTAGCTATTTGATATATTTAGGTGAAACGGCTTACACCTGTGAGCTTCTCTAGCACGCACATACTCCTTTCCAGTGAGCACAAAAAGGATCTAGTACTATGAATTGATCCGTTATATTAACTGTGATGTTTGTCCTAATTATTTGATCTAGTTGACTTAGAACAAAAAGAAACAAACATATAATAATTGTAACTTGATCAATCCGTAACCTCCCTGTATACTAATTATGATTGGTAGAACAACTTTTGAATCGTTCAGGAAATCCTGCAGAACGAGTAGACTCCTAAGAGGTCAAACTGCATGTAAAGACAGTATAGATAACTTTATTGTGTAAGAACAGCGAGTGAAGGGAACCAGGAATATTTTATATTTTTCTAAAAAGTAAAAGAAACAAGATCAAGCATTGATGTGTCTAGAAAATTACTCAGACACTCTTATTTATCCGAGTAAAAGAAGAACCAGAAAGGGGAAGAGGAAGGGAACAATTTGAAATCTTTTATTTTGTCTAAAAGTGAATAAAAGAGAGAAATTAGGAGATAATGATTAAAAAGACTGATACAACCCTGCGTGTATTGAGACTCCGAAAGGACAAAATTAAAGAACTAGTTTTGTCATTTCACGCATTTCCCTTCTTTTCTTTTTCGAGTAGAGTAGACAAAACAAAAGAAACTATTCAATCTCTTCTCCTCCCTCATCAATCCCCTGTTTCTCACTCAAGTGGACGCCATAGAAGATCCAAAAGAATCTCTATACTATACAAATTTGTGACGGAGTGACAATTTGAATAGTAAATATATAATAACTCTGTACTTCTCTAATTCAAGGTATGAAACCAAATCTCTGGGAAAAGTGAAAAACCCCACTTTTTGAACACTAGCAGTCAGCCTTGTCATAGTACTCTTAAGCTTCCGCACCTTGTCTAGGTTGAGACTGCTGATCTACAAGCAGTCATAATTCAAGTTAGAAAGGGAAGAAATGAATACAATTGAATACAAAAATGGTATTGCAATAAAAAAGGAAAATTTTCTGTCACATTTGTAAAGGATGTACCATGCATGCGATGGTTACAAGATAAGAAAAATGAAACACGTCATACTATCATGGTGGACTTAAGAAAAGAGACAGGACAAAATCCAATTCTCATAGTATTTATTTTGTCACCAATTCGTTTGAACATAGGATCAGCACTTGCCTCACTAAATTTGTGTAAAAAAAGTCACCTTAAATGTTCTTTTTTAAGGTTGCCATGTTAAACTGCATTCATCTTCCGAGTTAATAATGGTGTTTCTTACGTAATTAGTATGAACCCCTTGTAAATTGAATGACTGTATTTTTATACAAATAGGAAGGTTAGTTTACTTGAGCTTGATATTTCTTTCAAAGGATAAAGTTAATTTAAGAATGAGTCACTTTCAATAGGGTTTTATTTCATCTTATATGATCCATTACTCTATTTATGATGTCAAACAAGTTGGACTTAAATCTGACAGATGTGGTCAGAATTATTAGTTAATGATTTTTTATATTATATTTTTTATAAATTAAGTCCAATATTGAATATTCAGTAATAGGATGAATTAATTCATGCTTTCAGTGGGTTAAGAGAATAAATCAATTAATTCTTTTTTTGGAAATGCTTAGGATGAAATATGATATAATCACATGCTGAATAATTTCTACATATTATATATGCATTCATCTGATTGTTACTTGTGATATTATCCAAATTACTAGAAAAACTAATACCTTGCATGTCAGTTCATCTAAGATTGGATAAGCACTAGCTTCCAATTCTTTTGTACGTGCATCAAGCCAATGGCATATAGCTTCTAAAGCAACTTCCAAGGCCCGAAATTCAAACGGAGGAACTGCAAATTGAAAAAACAAAACTCACTCAGAGTACTTTCTAAGTGGATAAATTACACAAGCGGATGAACAGGAAAGTAAGAGCCTTGCTCGTCCATTGTTGGGCATCTTTTTCCTTGGACTGAGTCCACATATATCCTTAAAATCTCAACAGTACTCCAAAGAAAAGGCAGAACATGTCAAAGGACATATTAGGTTTCTGAATTTATCAACTGAAGCAGTTGGTACATGAGATTGCACCTTATGACCATAAAAAACAAAATATGGTATGCAATATATCCTTCAGGAATAATTTTCATGAACCATTAAATCTAGGAAACGATTGAAGTTAAATTGCATACTCTTGTCTTACATGGAAAGCAGATTAGCATATCCTAACGCCCAAGTCTGCTTGCAAATTCTTAGAACAGTTTCGTATGCATATTAATCCACATCTGTACTTTTATGTTTTGGAACAGTCTTTGAAGCAACACAAGTTCCGAACTTGACAAGCCTTACTTTGAGATGTGATCCTATTTCTGCTTATGTTTTTCCAGGTCCATATAAAATGCACAATATCACATTTGTATAGATAAGTTAGATGATAGTGATTTCTGTAAAAAAAAAAACACTAGATTAATCTTATACTTTTTAAAAATAAAAAGTTTTTAGATACCTAAAACCCAAATGCAACAAACATCTTGCTTAGATCAATTATTTGAATTTTATAGCATATCAAATTGTATACAATCAAGACAGGAAAAGTTATAAGGAAGCAAAGGATGTCCTTGGTCACCATCTACTTCAGTGACTCCGTAATGGGGTATTGCGTCCCTCTCTGTATGGTGAGCAAAATTAGCGGGCAAACGGTGATGAAGCTCCTGCAAAACTGGGATAACATTCTCTTCAGAGGGGTCTCTTAGCAACACCTACACAGTTAACAAGTAGAAATTTGTAAACCTTTTGCTACTTCATGGTTCGATCAAAATAGAGAAAAAAACAAAGACAGTACGATATTTTAATAAAAAAATTAATGTTAAAACCTGCCCTATCTCAGAACAGAGCAATGTAGGAAGACGAAAGAAAGATGTGTCAATGTCATGGCCATTTCAAGGGTATTAAGCTTTTACATGAAATCTAGAATTCTTAACCATTTATCCTATTCCGAAAGACATGAAATTTACATTTAATCGTTCAGCATGGAGATAAATATAATAGAATCAACATAATTTGACTCAAAGATAAATCAAAATCCCAACTACAGTAACAAAAAAAAGGTTAGAAATGGCATAGAACAGGAAAAGGATCATCGATATTAATCGCACCTCCTCTGCAGTGATGATCGCTTTGATATGCTGATCCCCCACAAACAAAATAGAGCATCAGCACAACGCACCGTCCCAAATACACAGAAAGGAAAGAACCACATACGGGAACAGCATACACCTCGAGATTGAGAACGATGGCCTTCTCCCTGCCCAGAATGGCGGAAGGGTAGGAAAGCAAGGGATCGATGATCCTGAGGTCCCGGGCGTGGATCTGCGCCCTGCACATAATAGCGTGCTTATCCACGTCCAAGACAGTGCTCCTTCCCGTGCAATCAAGCGAGACCCAGTTCCTCACCGTCAGCGTGTTCTTCGCCACCCCGTGCGAGTCTGCCGCCGCCTATCGCCCTCCATGGTTCATCGCATCGACAAGGTATTCAGGCCGGAAGGCACAATGAGGGAAGCGCAACCGCTAGGTTTTCGATCTTAGCCGTCACTGGGTCATAGAGAAGAAGAGACGACGAGAAGAGAGGAGAAAATTGAGGAAAAAGATCAGTTTTGCTACGGCGGGAGCAACCCAATTCGGCTTCTTAAATACACCTCCGAACCCCCCACTGAAGATAGTCGCATCAGATACCAAACTGCCATAGGGAATAATCCAGGGTCCCACATAGTATGATCACCGATATTTCTGATACAAATCATGGCACCGTTTAGAAATTTTTTAAGTATTAGAATTAAATTAAATTCTATCCGGATAATAGAATTGAATTTTTTATTTTAGAACTATTAAAATTGAATTAAATTTTTATATTTTTATTATTTTATCCTTGTATTGAATTAAATTCCTTGAACTCCGGTGGTTGACGACGACAGTGGATGGACAGCGACAGTAGAGAAGAGGCTAACAGAGAGTGAATTCTACGGAAAAAAAAGTTGCGCGAAAAGGAAAAGTTGTGCGAGAAGACTACGCTAGAAGGCACGGGAGAAACACATGAAGCAGTACTAAAGAAAACATTTTAAAAAATACATGAAATTGAAATTCAATTCCTTTCACAAATTAGACCTCTTTAAGTCTATTTATTTTGAGGAATTGGTATAGAATTGAATTCTAATTCTCAATCCGTTTCTTGTTGAAAATTTATTCCAAAGGATGAAATTGAATTTCAATTGCCGAAGGAATTCAATTCCACCCCTTTCCAAATAATATGGAAAGTAGCTCAGACACAATTACAGAATTCATATGAAATCAAAGAGTTATCCTTCTGAAACAACTACCATAATAGTTCGTATGCTTTGTTCGACATGCTAAAATATCCACTCATTGGAACCCTAATTTAACAAAGTTTACCCCTCCCATAAATTATCCTTGTACAGTCGAATTACAAATAAAGATCGCCATCGGCCTCAAAACCTTTGACGAAGGAAATGCTTGCGACAAAGACAAACAGTTACTAGTTAAAGTGGTATATAAAAGATGCTAAAGTATAATAATACATGAACCGCGTCCTCATTTCCACCACCGCATTTGAAGTCTAGACCCTGTTATATCCCACTGATTTGTTGAAAAGGCGTCGGATATAAACAACCTGAAGCCCACTCGCGAGAGCCAACGCTACGTATTCCATTATCGTATAGTAAGTGAGGCGCCGTCTTGTGCTCTCGTTTGCTGCATTGCAAGAAACAATCAGATAGCTTATGACCAATATAACACATACTTCTGCAACAGAAATCAGAATTCTAAACGACCAAATGAAACTTCGGGTCTCAAGATCCGATGAATTCTAGCAACATTCGGACTATCATAACAAGCACATCAAGCTGAAGTTCAACCAAGATTCACAATAGATACCAACGAACTGATACTTCAAATTTCTAATAACTCGTAGAACAATGAATACTAGATAAAACACGGATACCAACATTGGTCACTATAACTCCTTAATATTAGATGCAGATATATAAATATCAAATTTGTTTAAAGTTACAAGTAGTAGATTTGATATCAGTTGTATTCAATAGTTAAGTATTGACGTGCATATTTGTATAATTGAGTTATATTTGCTAAATATAACTTGAACCTTCACAAAATAAGTTGTGCTGTTGACTTACGATGATGGTTATTGCAGAGTTTTGATATACATATATAATCACAATATATTCCCCAAACATTTGCTTTCTTAACTTGCTGATGTTGGCTCATACATATGTTTCTTGCAATGGTAGTATCTCTCTATCTCTATATATATAAATAAAAATGACTACCATGGAGTAACCTACTAAGGTGTAAACTAGCGCCAATAAAACAGGATTAAATGATTATTGCTGTTTAGAGACTTACATAGTAAGGAACATTCATATATCAAGTCTAGGTAAGAAAAATAACATATGAATTAACAAAGAATAGGGAACTTTATTTTTACACTTTAAAGTGGGTAAATGGAATTGTTAAAATTGTAAGTTCAAACTCAAATTTTTAAATCTTGATGACCTAAAAGTCACAACATTATGAAATAAAGCAATAGTATACAACTTATGAGGAATGGAAATCATTTATAGAAATAAATAAATGTACATAAAGGTGATTCCAGTATCATCATCCTCTATCAAACTCTAACGGCAAGAATACGGTAATTAACATTAAATATAAATATAAACTAATCATTTTTCATGTTTGATCTTTTCCTTTAAATTGACAAGAAATTTTTTGAAAAATAGTATAAATATAAACTAATCATGATAAGCCAAAATACACCAAAACAATTAGTGATAAAATTTTCTCCCCTTCGTGGAACTTAATTTTCTTCAATGATTCTTAAATTTTCCCCTTCAAAACCTAAACTGAGACAATTTGCATATTCAAACACAATTAATTCCAACACCAAATTAGTAAATTTAAAAAAATTAGCATTTAATCATATCAAAGACACAATAATATCCATACAATAATAAGTTCGTGTATAATAAAATCCCTTTAATAGTCTAACCAATCAAGTATACTGTTGGTCAATTTAACTTACTATGACGATGGCGAAGTTCCCGTGCTTTTAGATAACGCTGCTCTGCTGTGACAGATTCAAGTGCTTCCCTAAGCAGTGCAATTTTCACATTTATTGGATCCAAATGCTCTGCAAGAGATCAGGTGCAACAACTTTTGTAAGGAACAATATGGAAATAAAAAGGATAACTATATATATGATTTTATAAAAACGATGGAGCTGAAGCAAGAAACAATCATAATGCCTCTTAGTTAGGATCATATTTGAAAAATGTATCAACAATGAAAACCTAGATTATTTTTTATGAATTATGCTAAACTAGCAATTAACCAAGGAAAAAATAGAGGACGAGCTTCAACATCAAATTTAGATAACAAAAAAAATGTGAAATTCTCTAAATTTCTTCACCATTCATTTGACTAACCATCTTTGGCTATGTCATGTTCATTCGGAATATGCCCTACATGAATGTAGAATGAGACTGTCTCTGGGGTTCTGTTTGGATTATGGAAACAGAACTTGTACATTCCAGCTCGTGGGGCCTTGAATTCAAACTTGTCACCGGATGTCCCCTTCGAGGAATGCACAGTATTACCAGCTGGAGAAGTTACCTACACAATTTGTTCAGATTTCAGCAATTAACAACATTACAATCTGAAAATAGCCCTTTTGAAAGAAGGCTAAAATCATCTAACAAGATAAAAAGAAAAGAATATGACTATTTTATTCAAAATACACTTGTCATACAGAGAAGTTATTTCCTTCTATGGACGTCGCAGAAGTTTGAAGATCAACAACTCAACAATATTTCTAAAGTAAGGTTACTGTATGTAGCAAACACTGTTAGGGTTGTTACAAAAATTTAGCAGACTTTAGAAGTTTCAATTGTACACACAAACTATTAGTTTTATTTAAATTTTACGTAGCCAACTAACAGAACTAACAGGTTTGAATAAAATTGATTTTTATTTGGAAATTGGGCTAAACTTGAATAATCAGGAAATTAAAAGTACTAATTAGAACACCACAAACTTATAACCACCAAAATTAACATAATTGTGAAGATAACAAATCAAGGTTTCTAAAACTAACATCCCTTCTTTTTTCTGTCCTTTTGATTCAATGGATGTTGAAATACAACCGCTATAAAAATCAAAGAAAGTTAAATTGGTGGATAGGAAATACTCTATTGCCTTGCATATGTTGTAAAGAGATAATTGCATGTATTGTATAGAACTAAATATAGGAATTATAAACCTAAAATACAAATGTGGGATTAAACCCCAAAACACCTAACATGTAACACTTTTAACACTCCCTCAAACTGGAGCACAACCCCTATCTATGTTTAGGACTACCACCACACCACCTCCTCTCCAAATAGTTTCACTAACAAAGACACCATAGGAAGACTACTTCAGTATTTTAAGGATGCTTGATGCAACGGTGAAACAAATATCATGTGAAACAATTTTGGTAAAGCTGACAAAAGAACCTACTTGGCTACTTCTAATTAACATAAGAGGGTTTTTACACAAATAGAAGATGGGTACTATTTTCCAATTGATTCTTCCATTGCTTCTCTGCATGCATCACTTGCCAACCAAGAAAAAGCTCTTTTAGTTGATTTTAGAGTTCTCCACTTTCCAGCGAATGGTGGAATAATAGTTACAGATCAAACCTTAACATGAATCAATGGTCAACGCCATACTTCACGATCACCACAAAAGCATGATTAAAACTTTCGATAAAGAAATGATTTGCGCACATGGTTTATCACAAAAAAAAATAATAATAATAACACAACAATTTCAGAGCAGTGGAAGTGTACTTTTGTTCTGCATTTTCTGATCTAGACTAGTATTAGCTTCCAATTGAATCTATACTTATCAAAGATGTTGCTCACCAACATGGCTTCGCCAGATTGCAACGGATATTGATGCAAATCATTCCAACTCACACCTTACATCCCTTACCCATAACCTTCTAAGAAATTCAGCATCTGAAAAATCAGTCTTAGTAGGGTGTCGGAACTAAAGAGTTTTAGGGAAGAGAACTAAAGATCGACGTCACATGCTTGGCATATAAAATGAATATAGTGAAAGTTAGGTATGAGTTGAAGATACAAGGCAAAAAAAGTGGGTGGGGATAAGAAACCCGAACACCTCTAGAGGAAAATTTTGGAGTCTGATTCTTAAATCCTTGTGATTCCAGACAATAAACCATTCATGAAAACAACAGAATTGAGATTGAGATCATTTCTGTTCCAAACAAGCTGTTATAGAACTAACATAAACCCTAATATTCATAAAAATCTAAACTTTCCCAAAAAGCAGCAATCAACTTGATGAATTACCCAAAGATTCGGAAGGAAGAAAACGCATCAACATACAACACCTTTATTCACTAATCCCTCCATCTAAATACCGCTTTCTTTATCTAATCTAACAGATCCAATCGAAAAGCCCTTGCCTGCGTCGAAAGGGGGCAAATACGCATCACTTACGATAAGATCGATGCCGGGGTGATCGGAGTTCCAGAAGATGTCATGATCCACGACTACGAAATTTCCCGAGATCGTGTCGCATTCATAGACGACGAACTCGTAGACGCACTCGACGTCGTTGACGGTGACGGACAGAGCGGAGAGACGGCGGGGGCAGCCGACGAGAAGGACTACAATCAAGAAGACCTCCTTGAAACTGATCGATCTCCTCCTCTCCATGGATCTCCAAACTCGATCTCGATCGCTCTAGTCAAACGACGAGCCACCGGCCGTTTTGTTACCGTATCCTGAGTTAAGTTCCTTGTCGGTTCATATATACCCTCAATTCCACAGAATCTACAGATGGTTTTTGGAGAATTTTTTTATTAGGGGGATTAATTTGAAAAACTGGTGAGGGTGAATTTTAAACTTGTAAAATCAGTGAGGGAGCAATTTGTTACTTTGTTCTTCCACCGACACTGTGCTGTGGGTTTTCCTTATCCTAAACCCTTGATGCTCCTCTTCGTCCAAAATTTGATTACTACGCTAGCCCATCGCCTCCATGGCCGACGCCCTCCCCCTCTCCGGCCGCATCGCCATCGTCACCGGCGCCTCGCGTAGCATTGGTCGCAGTGTCGCCATCCACCTTGCCTCCCTCGGCGCCTCCCTCGTTCTCGGCGACTGCTCAGATTCCCCCTCCGCCGAACAACTTGCCGCCGAGCTCAATGCCTCCCCTGATAACCCACCTCGCGCCGTCGCCCTCCGCGTGGACGTATCCGACGCCGGTGCCGTAAAATCCCTCTTCGATGCCGCAGAATCCGCCTTCGGCGGCCGGGCCCATATCATCGTCTCCTGCGCCGGGATCTGCGACGAGAAGCACTCGTCCCTGGCTGAAACCTCCGACGAGGTCTGGGACCGCACCTTCGCCGTTAACGCCCGAAGGGACTTCCTTTGCTGCCGGGAGGCCGCGAATCGGCTCGTCCGCGGCGGCGGGGGGCGGATCGTGTGCTTCTCGTCCTCGGAGGTGGGTGGGCTCCCGCCTGGGTACGGGGCGTACGTGGCGTCGAAGGCGGCGGTGGAGGTGATGGTGAGGGTGCTGGCGAAGGAGCTGAAGGGGACGGGGATCACGGCCAACTGCGTGGCGCCCGGGCCGGTGAAAACGCCGATGTGCTACGTGGGGAAGAGCGACGAGGTGGTGCAGAGCACAGTGGAGGATGGTCCGATGGGGCGGCTGGGGGAGGTGGAGGACATCGCGCCGGTGGTGGGGTTCCTGTGCACCGACGGCGGCGGGTGGGTGAACGGACAGGTCGTCCGAGTCAACGGAGGCTACATGATTTGATCCCTCTGATCAGTATTCGGTTATCCAGTGTCCAGCTCGCCATCTTCGGCTCTCTGTGTGCCATTTTCCGTCCTGCTTCTCTCTTATGTGTAGTGTTCCCTGCCATGAATGTTGGCTCCGATTGCTGCTTCAGTCAGGCTGCTCCGTTGTGACTGTCGTTATGGCATGTCTTTAGATCTAGTGTGTCATTCCCTTTAGCCATGTAGTTTGCTCTGTTCCGACTATATTTCATTTCTCAGTTGATTGAATCTTTGGTGAATCAATTGTTTTCTTAGAGATCGATCGAATTATTCTTCTTATATTCCTACTTGACGCTGAACTTGTACGTTGGATGATATTTGTTTGACATTATTGAAGTCCAAAAGACAGTAAAATCTGGACAATTTAATAGAGTATAGTATTTATTTATATTTTAAAATACTCAATTATAGATGTGAAAATAATAGGTAATATTTATTTTAACGACTGTTAAAAAAAACTAAATTTAATGCATATATATTAGAGAGAAAATACGAAGAAAAAAAATAGTGATACAAGGGAATTTAGTTTGAAGTACCTTTCATTGGAGTTGACCGAGCTGTCTTGTAACCCTCGTATTAGATGAGAATGTTCATTAATGAAAGGAGAAAATAAGGTTTAAAAAAAAGGGAGGATAAATAAAATTTGTATTATATCCTTATTTTGGAGAGTGGAAATGGAAGAAAATTGAGTTGTCTTATAATCAGATTAGATCTACTGATCCATAATCTATGATCGTTTCTTGGTCCACAATCAAGAAAGTCAGTGGATCTTTTACTGAATCCAGTACCTAAATTTGTGTAATACTCAAATATAGTAGTTAACTTTTAAAATGAC
>JBAMIB010421184.1:0-18650 GCA_037177415.1 Kaempferia rotunda | reverse complement strand
ATTTTCTCTAAACAACAGAGAGCATTTTCTAAGACAATGAAAAATGTGCAAAATCATTTTTCAAAAATCTAGAAAATATAATTTTATAAAAAATAAAAATGGCTCAAACCAAATACTTCCTAATATTTCTAGTGCACAAGGCAATGGTAACCTTTTTTAATTTTCAAACATTAAAATAAAATCCTAACTTTGACAAATTAACAAATAAAATTTCTTTAATATATAATTAATCTAAGAACATAGGGTGATGGATAACCCACTATGAACACTTCAGCCAATTATTCCTAAGCTAGATATGCCAATTAAAAAAATATAAAATCAAAAGCTAACATTTCTCTATCAATTATGCCTTTAAACATGGAGATTTAGGAGACATTTGATTCTTAAATTTTTTGACAATAGTATTTTACCTTTCCCTGAATTTTAGATAGAAAATATTCACAATAAAATGCTAGAAATTCTCGATCCATGCTCGACACAAATGGGAACATTCGGTCATAATTAGTAGTTTCTCTCTGGGAAGCCAATCCAGGGCTCTTCTTTCACAAACAAGAAGCACACGAGCCGAGTTCTTAAACACACATGTTTGTGTCCTCTCGGAAGGGGGGAGATGAGGGTAATTTTATTACAACCCAAGACCAACGGTTCGACCATCTCTTCGACGAAGGCCTGCTGTATACTGCTTCTCCAAGTCGGTGTCGAGCTCCTCGTGTTTCTTTGCTTGGAGGCTTCTGTTGTTTTCCAATTTGCCGTCTGGAGCTGCATTGCCCTTCACACCCTACAATCGGCCATAGCCAAAAAGGCAACCTCAGACTCTAAAAAATGTGTTAGTAAGGGTCAAGGTTCTCTGATAAATTGTTCTACAGATCGAACACTCTAGTAACATATGAAAAAGAAAGGTTCCAACGACGAATTGCACACAGAGGAGGTTAGAGACTACCATGAGTCTGTTGAACTTTTCCTGTCGCTCCTGGTCCGAAAACAAATGGTCCCAGCTACTGGAGGACTGAAGCAATTGCAAGTATAATGGTAGGCATTAGGATACCAACCTAAATCGACAAATTCTCAACGGACTTGAAACATGAAATACCTCTTGTGAAGAGTTCTTTTTGTTACCCCAAAGTAGCTTTTTTTTTTGGTCAGTGGACAAGCAGCCAGCGCCTCCGAAACCTACAAGGTTCTTGTTCACTGCAGATGTACGAAGGTAAGTCCGATACAAAGGACCAAATAATTGAAATTCCACTACTAATGAAAGCCAACCGTTATCTGTATTCTAATTACCACAATGGTCTAAACACCAAAAGCTATGTACTCATTCTAATAAAACTCCAAACTCCTTGAAGTTGAATTCAAAACACTCACCACCTTGAATAAGCTTTCGATAACCAATCAAATGAGTTTGACAAGTTTTTGGACTAAGACAATCTCAAAATCTCTGTTCGTTTGTTTAAATGTTGACATGAATTCAGCGCAAAGAAATCTCAAACAGCTTGCTTGAAAATGAGGTATGACAACCTTGTAATGAGCGAGAAATAAGCATCCATCATAATAATTAAACACAAAGAATAAGAAAATAACTGATAGTGCAAAGGGGTGTGAGATGACCCTCCTTGAAGGTATTAAAATGACCAAGAGGATTGATGTTGCGGCAATATTCCAAACAATTATAATAAAAACTAGATGACTCACCCAATTCAGCAGCTTGAATAGCAGCAAATTTTGCGGAACTGACAAGATTAGCACCTTCAGCATTCTTGTTTGTAGAATCAGTCTCACCAGCAGGCCTGGAACTAGATAGCCACAGTTTATCTATAAAGTTGTCAATTTCAGATTATTTGTCAAATGTTTAGTATATAACGTGGAAAATGCATGTAATTGCAAAATGATAAAGATATTCCCATGAAGCATTTACCATGCTGAATATCTTTGATTTCTATTGATGAAGAGCTTTGATTGCCCTTGTCCACACTTTCAGAGGCTTCATCTACATTTTGTTCTTGTTGACTGAACAAAGTTTTTCTCTCATGTTTGTCACCTTCCCTTTCATGATATTTCCTCTTCTGGTCCACATGTGCACGGTGCTCCTTGTTACTTGCAGTATCATTCTTACATACAGGGGGGCTCCTGTGATAGGTATTTCTGTATTCATGTGTCTCTCTCTGCTTATAACGGTCATGGTCTGAATCATATTGTCGACTTAACTTTCTCCGAGAATCTGTTCGTTCAAAACCTTTATCATACTCTCTTTCATTCTCCTTATTCCTGCGCTCTGAAATCTCAGGATGTCTGCTAGATAATCTATCATTCCTTGTGGACCTGGAAGACCGTTGGTAATTCCTATCATTCTCATCAGTTTGCCTATCATGCCTACTATAAGCATCAGGCCTTTTGTATTCATGGTGATTGGAATATGAATATTTCTCTTTGTGCTTTTCGGATTCATGGCCTCTATTCGACCTGCTTCGGGTAGAATGGGAATCCCTTTCTAACTCTTTTCCAGCTTCATTCCACCGCTGATCAGAAGACATCCGTGCAGGATCATCCTTGGAAGGTAGTGGACTGCAGCTCCTCTCATGTGAAGGACTTCCTATCAGTGATAACACAAGAAGGTGATCATACTCACAAATGCAAAACGTCTATAGCATTCTAGCCTTCTAGGACATCAAATCAGTAGATGCAGCAACGAGGTAACTTTTGAGACATGTTTTAAGAGTTTAATTAATAAAACCCCAGCCAATTGCAACAGTCACATAAGAGACAGTACTGTAATGCAAGTTCTGGATTTTTTTTGGTATCAATTAAACAAGAGCAAAAACACACCCAACCAAGGTTGGTAACAGGTCAGTCAAGTTAGTTATTTTAACTCCTTAATGATTTCTATCTTTTGGAGTTCTTGTCATGGATATCACACACTTTACAAAAACCAGCCAACTCTCTCAACAAGATTAAGATTCAAGAATCATTCATCTATACAGATTAAAAAATTGCAAACAAAAATTTTGGTACAGTATAATGTCTTCTATGGCAAAAGCAAGCAGTGAATGATAACCAATGTGGGACTAACTGAATCTGATCTACCAAGAGGCAAGCAGTGAATGATAGCCCTCTTGACAACATTCTGCAAGATAAAAAGTTTTGGAACAAGTAGCTGGAGTTGGATTACTAACCATCGGATGAAGATGAATCTGATCTACCAAGAGGCAAGCGGCGTCGATACTTCCTACCAGTAGCATCATTTGTGGGCTTTCTAAAAGATGGTTTCACATCTAAGTTTTCAGATAATGATTTGGGTGAGGGATCCTCCATCAAGCCAGTACCTAGACAATGTATAGCTTTTTGCCATCATCTGAACTCAAGTTGAAGAAGCAATGATTTAAAACCAAAGGAAAAAGGAAGAGACACAAAATAACAGAAGAGTACAAATAATATAACATATTTGAAGGCATTAATTACTTAAATCAAAATTAGTATACTGGTTGCCACACATGCAGACATTCTTAAGAGATTATTTAACATCAACTTGCACCTAAAAAAAATAACTCAATTAGACTTGATCAAATTGAATAGTAAATAACTCAATTATAACTTGATCAAACCGAATAGTACATAAAATAATAGGTTATACCCCAGAGCAATTAGAATTTTTTTCTCTCCAAATTTTCAATATAATCAAGCCGTATTTGACCTAACTATTTATGGTTGCTTACATAAATCTTCTCTCTCTGCTTAGCACAATGCAAAACCATAGTAATATTCAAATTAAGCAATCATTTCTATTACATTGGCTAACTATAGAATCTATTAGTTGTTTACGAATATGTCATACCATCCCAACATATATTCTCTTATTTTATCATCTATTAGAGTTACACCTAATTGCACTCAAATATTAGTGCCACGCACGCACCTTCTCTTTCACATCTTTAATACATTAACTTTTTATGCATGTTGCTTCCTAAAAGTTTGATTCATAAAGTAGAAAATGTCGTACAACAAACTTATAAAACTTCCCTTTTAAACTCCTAGGGACACACGAACAAACCAGACTCTAGAAGTCTCTCCATTTTGACGACCGATTTTTATCCAATATTTTCATCAATACTGCCTTCTTGTTGAATAATAGATCCAATATGTCTTAATCTCTTATTTATAAGCATATCATGTTCATCCATCTAAATAATAAATATACCGTCATTTCTTTTCTTGTCATTAAAACTACATTTCCATATGCTTAGTGTTAATTCCATTTATCTAAGAACCTCTAGTTTCTTTTTCCCACTTCAAGATTTGAATTTAATCTAATTGTATTGCCATGGTTAATATAATTTCATATGCAAATAATTGATACCAAAGGCCTTGGTTATTTTGAATATTAAAGGATAATTCATCAAATGCTAATGTAAAAAGGACAAGGACTTAGGGTTGACATTTAGTGCAAACCTACGACTATTGAAAATCATTTGATGTACATAGCTATAATATTAATAACTACATTATCATACACTTCTTTAATTACATCAATATAATTATTACATATCACTTTCTTATCCAAAACCTCTACAATAATTGTCTTGGGGCTATATGTAAACCATAAAAATATTTTATATCTAAACCATTCTTTTACTATATTTTCCCTTTTGTAATCTTATCAAAATAAATAGCATCTATATTTCATCTTCCAGAAATGAAACGATTGATTTTCAAAAGTGATTGTCTCATATTGTAGTCTCAATATTAGGGATGCAAACGAATCGAGACTAGTTCGTGAGCTTTTTGAGCCGACTCGAAAAATATTCGATTCACATTCAAAATTATCGAATTCGAGCAACTCGAACATGTTCAAATATTTTTTTGAGCCGAATTCGAACATATACTATTTTGTTCGATTGTTCACGAGTCGCTCGCGAGCCGAACTCGAATCGAATTCTAGTTATTTTTTAAAAAGTTTAGCTTAAATATATTTAAATTAAGGTTTGAATAATTTGAATCGAATTCAAATTTAAGGCATTTCGAATTATAGTTCGAATATGCTCGAATCAAAGTTCGAACAATTCGAATCAAACTCGAATTTTATTTCGAATCGAGCTCGAACCAAAACTATTTGTATTTTTGAGCTTCGAATATCATATATATTTTCAAGCTTGAACTTAAATATCAATATTTCCATATTATTATCGATTCGATTCATTTGCACCCCTACTCAATAAATATTTTTTTTGCCATTTTAACTCATTGACTTGATGCGTCTATTTTTTTTTTTTAAACAATGTATATCACTTTTGTTTCATAAAAGACACTAAAAAAAACTTTTCCTTCATATGCATATTTAATTTGTCTTCATCTACAAATTTTGCCAACCTTTTAAATATGAATTCTTTAAACAAATAGTCTTTCATACCTTCTGACACCATCACCAACTTTCCTTGTATGTTTTACCACAACCTTTAGACACTCCAAAAATTGATCTTGCTACAATCATGATCTGATTTGTCATTAGTCCACATAACATCAATGTTATCAAATTCTTTCATCCAAGCTTCTTCTTTCAGCATTCTATCACAGAAAAATGCCATATTGTTGTCCTCAAAATTCCACCATCTAGTTCTTCTAAAATTCAAAACAAATTAAGGATGAATCAATTAAAATTTATAGTGTGAATGCATAAACCAATTTTAAGAATCCCGTTCCTACCATCAGTTAATGGATGCCAGGATATCAAGAGGCCAATAAAACCATAGCCTTTACTACATCTAATTGAACAATTATAAGTTCAAGTTTTACTAGCATATATACATCAGGATTATACTAGGTAAATACTTCAATCCTATTGTGAAGGCCCCGACCTTGAGGGCACTAAACACACTTAAAACCACTGACATAAGTTTAACTATATCTAATCAAACAACGTTAGTGCTTTAAAATGTAGGTAATGTTGGTTAGACTCAAGTAAGGATACGACTGGGCATGCCTAAGTATATAATTATAAAGGCTAGCAGCTTTCTAAGTGCACATTAGAAATCTTACAAGACTAACAGTTTCTTACGAGAGCTGAAGCCAAACTCAGAAAAAGGAAGAAATGAGGATCTTCCTACTGTTGGTCTCGAAGCAAATCAAGCCAATGCCAATTTTTATTAGTATATTAGAAAAAGGAGAGGTCAATTTATCAGAGCAGTAATTCATCAATAGCAAAAATTATGACCTTTTACTAGCTAGCATAAGGAAAAAAAAATTGATCATAGCAGAAAAGGATATATATACACGAAAACAAAGTTTATCCCCTAATCAACTATATAAATAAAGGTAAAAAATAGGATCAGGAACCGGAGCATGGCAAATCGATCAAGAGAAGTAACAGGTAACACCAGAAATGGCTCAGAAATTACGCGTATCAGTGTAGAGATACCTTATCGAAGCGGAAACGAAAGGAGCTCCTTTTCGTCCTTGTTTCGCTAGGGTTCAATCCAGCGGAATCGCGGTGAAACGAAAAGAAGGATAATAAAGGTGCACTTTGCTTGGTTCCGACGAGGATCAGCAGATCAGACCGGTTAATGAACCGGATAACTTACGGTCTAATGTGAAGAGTTAGCAAAATGGACCGATCACATCGAAAAAATTACTAATTCTAATTAAAATTATGTTATTTTAAAATTTATCTAATATATAGAGATTTAACTCCTTTATATATTATATTAATAATATAACTTTTTTGATAAAACAATAGATTTTTCAATAAAAAAATTTAATTATCGTAATAAAATCTAATATATTTTTTAAAAAAATTCCATTAAATTATAAAAATAAACAAGTTATATAACTTTAAATAATTTTAAATATAATTAAACGCGAGCCTAATTGACCCATTTAGATGATATGTTGGGCAGGGTTGGCATGAACCATCGCGGTTCATTCCCCCGCATGACTTGTTGGATCGGAGCGAGCGGGCAAAGCCCGATGCGGCCCAAAAGTGCCGATTCACAAACAGCCCTAAGGCCCAGCAAGCCAGAATTGGCGGGAAAATTCGGTCCCGTTTCTCCTCAGAGTCGATCGCCGCGTCGTGCCCCGTCCCAAATAACGCAGCCCACAGGATGGTCTTCCTGCAGCGTTCCGCACCTCCTAACCCTCGCAAGCGGCGCCTTGCTCCCGTCTCCGACGACGATCTCCAACCCCGATCTGAACCCCGTCACGTCGCCGCTGCGGCCGTAGCCACCGAAGGGAGCGACCGAGGAGACGAAGGAAACGAAGGCAGCGAACGGGACATCGCCGCATTGATCTCCGTCCTCGCCGACGCCGGGTGCACCCTACTGGCTACGCCAGGTGCCCCACCTTCACTCCCAGCTGATCCTCACCGGTTCATCCGCTGCCTCGAGGGACGCCTCTCCGTCGACCCCTCCCTCCGCTCCCGTTTCGTCGCCGGTTTCTCTGCGTACACACGCACCCCTCAAAATCTGAAGAGGTCGGAACTTCTTCTTCTTCTTTTTGGCTCCTTAACCCCCCGGTTCTCCTCGACGCCATTATTTTTCTCCTTTGGATGTGATCCAGGGTTCTAATTCCGACATCGCAAGATGGTGGATCCCGGAAAGCGGAAAGCCTGGCTCGGATTCTTCTCCTGGTCGCCCCTATCCAGGCCCAGATTCTGCTTCTACTTCTCGAAAAGATTCCTGAGCACTTTGATGCCTATGGAAATGGTGGTTTACCTCTCAAGGACGATGTAGTCAGGCTTATTGTCAAACACTTTATGTGGCTTGATTTCCTGGTTGATGCAGAGGGGTTCATAGAGAAGCTTATGGAAGTTGTTTCCATATCACCTCCTCAGCTAAAGAAGGAGATAGTTGGCTCTCTCCCTGAGATCATTGGCGAGCAATGCAATGGAACAGTAGTGACTGCTCTTGACCGGTTGTTGCAGGAGGATTCAGAGGTCATTCTGCCTGTACTTGATTCTTTCTCTAACTTGAACTTGGATGAGCAGTTGCAAGAACAGGTTTTGATGTTCTCTTGTTTTAATTATTTATTTATTGATACAAAGTGACATCTATTTTCTTTCCATCTTGCAACTCTTAACAAGCTTGATGGAGCTGTTAATTCACATCTTTTCTCTTGATTACGCAAAGGCCATCACCACAGCCTTATCTTGCATTAGAACAGTTGAAGCAGACCATATGCCCCATTTGCTTAGATTTCTATTGCTCTCGTCTACACCAGCAAATCTTGGAAGGATATTATCTCAAATCCGTGAGCAGTTAAAATTTGCTGGGGTTATCAACTCTCATGCATGCAGAAACAAGAAGTTTAAAGGCAAATCACCAGTTGATAGCACTGATGCATCGATCCTTGATGCTTTGCGATTGAGTCTCCTTTTCAAAAATGTACTTGAAATTTTCAGAATTATCTGTTTTTTGAGATATCTGCATAGCGCATATTTACTACTTTCTTTAACTACAGATACTCTCGGAGGCAATTTTGAAAGAGATGAACTCCCTAGACCAACCTCGCGATCATAAAGTCATTGATGTATGGCTCATCATTCTCATTCACACTAATGGAGGTTGCATGATGAAAAATGCAGAAAGGATGCTTAAGAAGAAGATTTTGGATGGTTGTTTTCATAAAGTTCTTTTTGAGCAATGCATTAATGGGCAGAGGGAACTTGTCAAGGTTATTTCTCTCCTCTATAGTTTTTTCTATGCAGTATTTTATGATTCTGAGCAAAAAACATGGCAGACATATTCATACTTCTCAATATAACTTTAGTGTATGGTGTCTCTAATTTGTCAATTCAGGATTACTTCCCTTCATTTCTCTCTATCTCTGCATACTTACTCTCATGCAAAGAACCGCAAGCTAAAATGTTTGGCATCCACTTGTATATGTCATTGTTCGAAGAGTTCAGTGATACCTACTCAAGGCAAGAAGTAAGCATATCCATCAATACAGATTTCCTGATTTATGTAAAATTGCCTATCCATATGACAATATAAATAAATTTTGTTGTGCTTCTCCAAGAATTTGATTAATTATTATCTTATTTATTTTATTTAATAATACAACTTACAATAAAATATGACTTTTTTTATTCTGAAACAAGATATACACATCTCTTAAAATTTAATTTCTGTCAACTAGATCCTTGGTGCATTGGTCACACATATAGGTTCAGGAGTTGGTCACGAAGTGTGTTCTGCTTTGGAAACTATGATCTTAGTCACATCAAAGTATGCTGAGCAGTTAGTTCCAATTTATTCGCATATAAGTGGTAAGATTGCCCAAATTTTTGTTCTTCCTTAGCTGACCTTTTTCTGCAATTGGAGGTAAGCCGCCTGCTCTTCCTTGTGATTTTTTCTCTCAGGTATCTTGGATTATTTAGATGGATTTCAAGAACACAATCTCCGCAAGGTTTTGAGCTAGTTATCAATAACATTTTTCTGCCCTTCATTTCATCCAATTATCTTGTTTCTATTGCACATGGCAGGTTTATGAAGTCTTCTGTCAATTGGCATTAGCTGCTTACTCAAGTGCAAATTCAATTGGTTCTTCAATTTTAAATGAACTTTTGATTATTGTCAGAAAACAGGCAAGTTTCAGACGTTTACAATATTTGAAGACTGGGTTTCTTTTTCATTTGTTCTTTCCTGCTTAAAGTTTAGTTGATAAAGAGAGTTTGTTTATTTACCTTGATTTTCTTGCAGATTGGAAATCCAGATATCAAGTACAGAAAAATGGGAATAATTGGTACAATAAAGATAGTTTCGACCCTTGGTGGTGTCAATGCTACCGCATCTTACATGTCAACGCAGGTCTCTTTTGATATTGTGAAATGAAAAACTATGCTAGTTTGTTCCATTGCAACAAGTATAATTTTTGTGCTATATAATATTTTAAGTGATTTACAATATCACTGTTGCTTATTCATTGGGGACTTCTCATTTGCAACGAATGCCATAATGCTTTGCCTTTGTATTCTGTTAAAAAAATACAACTGCCAAGTAGTTGACCTAATACACAAAGGCTTGGATGGTACCTTACCAAACAAATGCATACTTGGTTCCATGCATTTTGTCTTTTTGATAGCATTCAAGCAGAGATTGGATGAATCTTGCACTGTGTTTATTTATCCCAAAAAAATTAGGACTAACACAGGTTGGCAATGATCATAATAGTGTTTACTTGGATGGATATAAAGTAAGAGTGGATGGAAGAGAGGAATGATATGAAAATTAAAGAGAATATGAATTGAGTGTACTATTTGCTTGGGTTGTAATATAACTGCATTCCAACTTCCAACTGCTTTTGGTGCATATCTATTTGGGTAGTTTGGTAGTGTTGTGGTTATAATTCAACTCTGATTTTCTGTGTTTTGGGATTGAGTGAACTCTCTATTGCTTCTATTTTTTCATGTTTACCTTTTCTTTTTTATGTTTTCTCAAGAAAAATCAAATAATTTTCTCTCTTGATTACTTGGAATGAAAAGAAAAATCAAAAGAAGAGGAAACCAAATCTTTTTAGAATCTTTTCACTGCCCTTCTCCATTCATTGAATTTGTCCAATTCCTTCACTATTTGTATATGCATTATGATTGATGGGTTGTTTTTGGTTGAAACTTGAAAGATATGCAATAGTGCATGATTTTCTATTGAATGTTGTATATGTAGAAATCAAATGGTGAAGAAGCTCTGGAACTTCTGAAATTATCTGTTGATTCATGCAAATTGATGAGTCAGCCATTGATCCTTCTTTATGATGAACTGATTATTTTATTGGAGAGCACTACTTTGCAACCCGCAATAATTGAGTGGTTTGTATTTCTTGTTCTTATCTTCTAGCTTTTTGTTTTAGTAAAAGAGCAACATATTGCCTGGATTGTCCCTTATTAGTTCTAGAAGTGATTTATGATGATTGAATTATTTCAATCAACTATCTTATAGGATAAGCCAACATGTTGGGGAATTTGAGTCTCTTTTTCTCTCTGATCTTGTGGAAGGCCAATTGCCAGTTAAATCCACATCCAATGGCATAGAAGGTTAGTTACCACTTATGGAATTTTTTTCTTTGTGATTTGATAGGCAGAAATTTATAACGAACTGGTACAAACTAGTATTACATGTTGTATATAAATTCTCTCTTTATTTCAGGAGAATTATGGATGAATCTTGATGGTGTTGTATCTCCTGTGTGCCTTAATGTCTTGCCATTACTTTTCTCCTCGATGGAGCAGTAATTTTTTTCAAACTCTTTGTCTAGTCTGATTTCCCATTCATCTTTGCACTAATGAGGTGGTATGACTGTTTTATTGGCTTCAGGTGTTCATCATCTTTACAGTTTCTGCCTTCTCAGTTTCTGCTACTATCCATTGTAAGCAATGATGATTTTGCCTTTTCCCTCTAAACAGTACATCACTTTTTCGATACATTTCTTTTCTTTTAAAAGGTTGAAAGAGTGACAAATCACGGATCTCTTGGTGGAATAGATGCTCTTCTGGGTTGTCCTATGCATCTTCCTTCTTTTAAGGTGAAATATCTAAATGCCTAAATTTTTGAAATACAAAAGCATTGCAGAATGTATTTCTTGGTGGTGAAATATCTATGTATCTTCTTTTTTAAGGTGAAATCACGGATCTCTTGATGGAATAGATGCTTGTTTTCCTTAGCTGAACTATTATTGACTTTGTGCTTGGACTTTGTCCTATGTTCTCTGTCCTTGGGTTATCATAAACCATTTTTCTAATGTTTTTTTTCCAGAAGTACTTATCATGAACATTGAGTACCAATTCGTAATGGCATATTCTGAGGATAAGCTTGGGTTTAAATCCTATCATATTTGCATATGTTTAGAAAAATATTTCGAGTCCAAGCCCAAAGCTAGAAAGTTTAACATTCCAAATATACGGAAATGCAGAAAAAAGTAAGATAAAAAGAAGGCTAATCTACGTCAGAATGTGCAAAAATTATCTACATGGTACCACCAATCAGGAGAGCTCAAAATGCGAGGGTACCCAACAGAGATACAATTTGTTGGACAACAACTAAATTATAGTGGATTCATGCTGACTAAACAAAAAGACTTGCAAGGTGGAACCAACCCAACAAGGGGTCCAACCAATTGCAGAATAATAGTTGAGCTACATTGGTTCTGTACACAAAATTGGTCATGTGCTAGGCCTATTATGTGCAATGACATCATTCCACATTGTCAATCCCAACTAAACAAAAGACGCATTGGCAGAAAATGGAAAATACTGTTTTTTAAGAAATTATAGCCATAACCCTTCCCCATTCAGTTAGGCATGCATATATATGCAATTCTAGAGGAAATTCATTTGCAAATGCACTTTGACCTGAGAATTTGAATGCCATGCCACAAAGTGAAGGAGTATAGCAATCCACTGAAGAAGAGACCAGAATCTCCCAACCCCATAAAGTCATACCTTTAGCGTCACAGAATTTAGAAGGGATGTTACTAGAGATCATATCCTGAATTATAGGGACTGAGATTGGGTGAATGAATTGTTCTTGTAGGTGATACTTGTTCACTTTTCTCCAAAATTTGTTGTTGATGTGATCTAGATTTGCATAATACAACTTTGAAAATATGAGTAATCCAAGTGTAGTTTGACTAAGACTCCTTCCAAATGATAAGTCGCCATCCATTCCCCCACTTGATTAGATAAACCTAATGAGGCATTATGTGCATTCTAGATGTCATGCCCATTCCAAGCATGAGCAATCTATTACAAATGATTCCTTAATTTCATTGGCAAAGGGCACATAACTGGTGGAGATATATATCTGCATATGCAATGTGCGTTAAGATTCTGTACCTGCATGTTTTTCCCTTGGTGCCACCTCAAGGAGAATCCATAAGCATGTACTAAAGCATGATGCTAGGTTAAGTCATGAAATTTGGATTTACCTCTAACAAATAATAATGCAAAATCATTTGCACCATGCAGTCGTGGAAAATCAACACAATGTAAGCAAGATTCACTTGTTGTAGTTGTTGATCTCACCTGACTTGACATAACTTGAGGATAATTTTGTGGCCATGGCCAATCATCTCATGGCTTGTGTCTCTCAGTCAATGATTCCAAGAGAGGGAAGGAATCTTTAAAATAAGATGTGGCATTAGTGATTGAATAGCAAAAACAAGAAGAGATGGCCTCTTTTGCAAGACTTGCAATAATTCATTCTCATTTTAGTTAAATACATAAATAATGAAAATAAGTTGAAACAAAATACAAAATTGGACAATGATTTGGTTTATCTTATTAGACAATTATTTTAAAAGAGTATTCTTATGACATTCCCTTCCACCTAAAGCTGGAATTCCAAGGAGTTGAAGCGACATTATTTTAAAGGAAATGGTCATTTATGTTATTGTTATCTTCTTCTTTGCTAGTTCCTTAAGTAATAGGAGTGAAGGAACACAACCTTGGAAATGTCTACAAATAATATCATTTTTCTCTTACACTGAGTTGGAATGGATATTAAGGTTCTTGAAAGAGTTTTGAATTTCTTGGTTATATGAATGCATGAACTTCTTCTCTTATGCATCAACATATACTATACAATAAGCATATTGAAAATTTTCTCCTAACTTGTGTGTCTCCTCTGAATTCTCATTTTAGTGGAAAGTAGATAAAGAAAACCTAATAACTTGGCTTTTGAGTTGAACACAAGTAGAAAGAGACATTGGCTCCTTGTAATGTCTTTATGGTTGTTTAAAGTGTTGATAGGTTCTTGTTGCATTTTGTTCCTGTCACTAACTTGAAATCTATGTTGCAATGACATTGGCTTCTTGTAATTATGCTGCCCATGCCAATGCAATACCATTCATGGCGAGATAGCATCTTATGGCACTTAAAGTGTCTCATATTCTCCTGGTTGGTACAAGAGCAAATCTTTGAAATAGTATAGAATACCTGATGAGGATTCATAAATTGGACAAGCGAAAGGTGTGGAAAAGGTGGATTTAAGGATGATAGTGGCTTGGTTTCTCAGATTTTTTGTTGTATCTGTAATGCTACTATTTCCTTGCATCACTTCTCTAGTAAGAGTTGAACAAGTAATGATGCCTATGAAATAAAGTACCATCATAGGGGGGGGGGGGACAAGATGTAAATTCTTTTTTGGGCAGGACTGATGTTTCATTGCTCTTTTTATACTAATATACAATGAAGTTTTTTGTTCATGTTTAGTGAAAAAATGATGAAATGAAAATACTTTCAACTAGTCAACAAACTAAATGAAAAAGAATTTTATGTGAATTATATTGGGAATATGCAAACTTGGTTGTTGAAGTTGCCAAGCATTTGGATCTCTTGATAGGCATCTATCTCTCTTAGTCTTACAATTTTATAAGCTATTAACATGTTGAACCTATTACACTCGATCTCAATTTCTATTTCTTTCATATTTGTAAATGGTGTTGCATGAAATCACAACTCTACGTACATAATCTCAATTTTAGCCTCTTGTAATTTTGTTGGTGTTAACATTGGGTATCGAATCTCTTGCAATAAACCCCAACGTCTCTTTCTATATATATTTCTTTCCTTTTATCTTTTTTTATTGGTAAATGTGTATATAAATTAGTGAAAATGTATAATGCTTGTCATGAGTGCCTACTCATGCCCGATACAGTATATGGGCAGAGTAAACAGTCAAAGATCGATACACATTAACCTGTATTCTCTCGAAGATACTCTCTACATCAATCATGACCCCTTGAAACAAGCAACTATTCCTCGCCAATCATACATATTGTATCATAGAAGAAACAAGGTGATGATCCTTGCTAAAACCTTGGTCGTGCTGTAAGAATGCTTGAAAACTCGAAGCATCCTCTTATAGATAGACATCCCATGATGCATATGCTGCCACTCCCTAATTCGTCTCCACAACTCAGTTACAAGGCACAGCCAAAGAAGATGTGCTCCTGCGCCTTCTCCTATAGCCTGTAAAATGTGTAGCTCATATCCTCCATGTACTCCTGCATAGTCCTCTAGGTACTCGTGTAGTCTTACCTTTTATCCTTGGTAGCAAAAGGTCATACGCGGACTTTGGGCGCCCCACACCACCAGTCCCACGGTCATTTGTAGAGAGATAAATCGTGGGTGACTTTTGCCTTTGCACAATGACCATTGCACGGGGAGGGCAGGAATTTGGCAATCATTTTGTTGCCCAAAATTGACCTCCAGACCTCTTGGTGGGTCTTACCTTTTATCCTTGATTGTATCTGTGGAAGCCAAAGAGTGGGGACAAAGAAAGGGAATAAGAGTGTTTAGAAAATTGAGGAAAATGGTGTATTTGAGCTGAGAAGAAATAACATCTTGCGAGGAAGCAAGGTAAAGTTGGACTCTAATGCCACTTGACATGATCATAGGATAGATCTGACAGTCACACAAGCCTTGATACAGTGATAAATTTGATAAGGATTATGACAAAATATACTAGGTTTATTGGAAATAATAAAAGTAATAAAATTATTTGTAAGTTAAAATAAAATAATAGAAATAGATTATGATCCAAATTCTTTTATTGGACAAATTATTTTAAGAATCTATTCTTATTACCTCACAAATTCTTCAAACTACAATTCTCTCTTCATGGGTGAAAATTTATAGTTTTGAATCATCTCCAATGGAAAAAAGGTTCTTTTTAATGTATTTAGTTTACATTTCTGTATATTCTAGTAGCATCTTAGTCAACTAGCATAAATACCTATGTTGAAAGTGGCAGTCCTTTGAGCATATATCTTGGCCACTTGATGCAGACTACGACTTATAGGTTGTCACTGGCATAGAAAGTTCACCTTCCTGTAAGCCTCTGAGGATTATTGTGTTCTTTGTATTTTTATGAGGATCTTAGTAGGAACAGAAGGTGACGATTAAATAAAATCATAAGTGAGAAAGGTTGATGATAATTGATGTTTTTTTCTTGCACACTACAGCAATTCTTGGTTGGAGCAGATGGGAAAAAACTCACAGATAAGCAGAAATGGATCATATGTTCCTCCATCTACTATGCAATAAATTGGATAAGAGAGCTGGTATTTTATCTTGTTAATTTCTGATGGCTTTATTATATGATTATGCTTAGGATGCTTAATGATGCACTTGCAGCTTAATGCCTTCAGTACACAAGTCATTGGTAGAGTGGGTCATTTTCCAAATGAAGAGCTAGTGCCAAAAATCATGAAGCGCTTGAGAAACTTGGTGTGAGTATTAAATTAGTCAACATTTTCAAACTTTAGATCAGATCAAGAGTACTGTTTTACTTACTGATTGATATTGCCAATGCATAACTCTATTTGTGATAACTAACTACATTTGTGTTCCATTAATAAGCACAGATAAATTGATATATAAGTTGTCTATGCCAATCTTTTATACAACTAGGGCAAGAAGAGAGAATTGTTACTCAATGCTTCATTTATATGATTTCACAACATATGCTAAATCACTAATATGTCAGTATATGATGCTAAACTACTAATCTTGTATCTGCTTAACTCAATTACTTAATCATCTATATATCATATCAATACTTAATTCAAGATTACTGGAGTGAATAGAAATATGTATTCGGTGGCAGTGCAACTGCTCCTTCATTTATCGTACTAACCCAAATATTCAAACCGAAAGCAAACTACTACAATATATATCCAAGCTCTATTCTAGATATCAAAGATAAAATTCTACCTGGATCTGTTTGTTAATGAAGAAAAAGGGAATATGCAATGTAGGGGTGAGAAAAGTGGAGTGTGACAATCAAAATAATGAATGAACTTATTCTTATGATTGCTTCAGTGGTTTGTGGGGATTTTGGTTGATATGAATCTCAAAGGTAACATGTTTCAAATTCTGTGGAAGCTTTATTATATGTTTTCTAAATCATTAAAGTGTTATTTGTTTGATGTAATCCTAACAGAAGTATCCTTCGTACAGTTTATTGGAGGGATTGTTGAATGCTTATCTCAAGTGTTACCCTTTATCGCTACCTGAACTCCATTATTCTGCGGAACACTATGGCTCATCTTTCAGCAGGCGCGACAATACAAAATCAAAGGGGAAAAAGAGCACGCCTAGTATTTTGCATGACAAAAACCAAAAACAGAAAAAAGATTCAATGACGGTAGAAAAACCAGATGCTAATGGCAAACTCCGACAGCCTACCATCATGGATGTATTGAGAAGAGCAGGGGCAATTGAAAGCCAGGAAGTTTCAAGCGCAGGTTCTTCAGGTGCAACACCCAACAGGCCTCACTGTCAGGAAAATGAGACTGTTGGTTGTAATGAACTTGGGCTAGTTGATATCTCAGAAAAGCCTATTTTCTTGGAATCACAAAGATTCAAATTCAGACCTCTTCTTGTTGATTGCCTATCCATATTGAGCTTTTCTGAGGTACACATGAAAATTAGAAATCATGTGTCTTGCTTTGCTCGTGATTTCTTTGTTTTACAATAGTGTTCTTGGTGGCATGTTTAGATTGCATCCTAGTATCCTACTCTTATCGGTTGATTTATTTCCTCCTAATCCAATAGTTTATTTCTGACCTCATAATAGTTGGCCTATGTAGAGCATTAATATGTATGGTTTTAGAAAGGCCTCACTTGTCCTGCATATGCAATTGCCTAGGCATATTTTGAATGAGACCACATAACAACTATGTAAAGTCACATAAGGTATATGGAGCCTGCATATGCAATTAAAAAAACCTTATTTGATTAATATAAACCAATTTAAACTGAACCAAGTTGACTTAGAACCTTAAGCTATCCACTTTAGTAGTTTGTATCTTCAAATTGTTGTTTTAAACACTTGCTTTGAAAGTGGTAAACACATTAGACATTTATATAAAAGTTTCACTAATTTAATAGACTGCTTATGCTCCTGCATGTACCTCCATATATCACAAATGCAGGATGTAGTGGGTCAACCACATTTTTGCCTTTTGAACTGCATACTGTCTAAAACCTTCATTCTCACATGTGGTATATTCTAGATCTTTGCAAGCAAGGTATGTTTTCTTAATCCAACACAGGTTTATTTTTAAAGGAATCCAACATGTTGGATATAATCCTTTAAAAAGGAATCCAACCTTAAGCTTAGGGCATCGGTTGTAGGAACCTAAGTTTCAACTAGATTGTATCTAACCTTATGTCCAGTTTTCCTACACCAGTATTTTGACTGCCATTATTCTAATTAACATAATATTATTGTTGTTTGGTATATAAAGCATGACCAAACTCAGGAAATTCCATATATGCCTGTATCTTCTAGTTAATTCATTTAAGAGTGATTTCTTGATAGACTTAGCTATTGTTTGGCTTCATGAGATGTTTTTCTACATGACCTACAGCACACTATGCAATAGTTCTTAATGTTCATTTCGTATTTTAGTTCTTATCAATGTTGGTTTGTTTATTGTCCATAACAGAGCCAAGATTCCTGCTGCTCTGACTCCTTGACTGAGGTACTAAAACAATCCAAGAATCCTTCTTTCTTTGCCACATGTTTATTCCCTATTTATTTTTGTACATTGATATGTGCACTGATGTATACTTTTCTTTCGCTACCGTTGCATCTCTATCTTATCAGGGATTTTAATTCCAAACTGGAGTATTTGAGTCCCTCCAGCAAACTTACCACAACTTG
>JBAMIB010421183.1:17359-32918 GCA_037177415.1 Kaempferia rotunda | reverse complement strand
AGAGGGGGGGCAATGTTAGACTAAATACTAAGTTCGGGGCCATTTAGACTCCCTTCTTATATATAAAATATTCAGGAACTTTCCCCTTTTTCCAAGTTCAACCTAATTATAGGGAGTAGGAGTGCACCACTGGCTTCTTCGCCTTTTGAGAAGCGGGGTTTCGGACGACTGACACCTACACGTCGCTGCCGCTCGTCCCTTTCTTCTTAACTGAATACGGAGAATGCGGAACTTTTCATCAAACACATCCTCTTGGAGGAGAAGACCCTATGCGTCTTTGACAGAGAGCCGGAATTCCATTCATTTCATAAGCCGTTTTGATCCTTTGACACAAATGTATTACTTTTTCATTTCACCGGTGAATCAACTACTAATGGTTACATAGTAAGAAAGGTTCTACCGCTCCGTGGGTAGCTTCGAGTAAGTAGCAAGGCAAGGCTGATGCCCCCGTATAAAACGGGCGAGAATTGGATCAAAGACCTTTTCCCCTTCCTGAGCAGCGTATATAAGGGTAAGGGGAGGGGCGATAGAGTCAAACCGTGAAATGAATCTGGGTAGATCAAATTCTTCCGGTGTCGGGGGAAAGCTCAGATTGTGACTGGTCTGGTAAGGGGGATTCGTCAGCACAGGGTTACTCTTCTGCTTCTAGTACTGGTAGAGGAAATTCTTTGTGCCAGCTAAGGCCTGCTCGGAAGGAAGAAGGACTCATATGTATGAGTAGCTCCATTTCTATGGTGGGTTTATGTCTTCTGCGGGGGAGTCAGTTCTTGCCTTTGGTGCCATCCTATCGCCAATAAGATGGTGGAAAGCTTGTGCTTAGTCCCATCCCACTCTAGCTTAAGCTATTCTATTTGGGAAGCAACTACTTTCTTTAAGGGGATTCCAACGGATTTTCATTCTTCTTTTGTTTGCAGATGAACGCTAATTCTCTATCGTGTTTACCTCCCTTAGCCCACTCCTACCTAGGCAGGAGGAGATAGAGGAATTTTTGTCTTTGGGCATCCTCCTCTTAGTCTTCCGGTGAGGAGTAGGTATATCTTGACTTTATAGGTTACGGGGATCAATTTTGGCTTTAATTTAATGACTCCTCAATGAGCTCTCAGGTAACCTAATCAAAAGGCAGACGGTCCATACAGAAGTTGAGTTTTGAGGAGCAGCAATTCTTCCCGCATCTATCAATTCCTTCAAGCAAGCCCTTTTTTAGCCTTTTTCCGTAAGCCTAGAAGCAAGTCAAGCTCTTGGTCTGCTGAGAGAATCTTCCCTCTTCTCTTTTCTAATATTCTTTTTGTGCGGTAAGCTCTAAAGGTAAGTTCAAGTCGGAACGAAAACCGTAGTTTAGGAACTCCGGCCTATAGAAAGTGAAGCGCTATGCCGGGAAAAGAGAAATAAAAGCGTGAGGGCGGGAGGAGCAAATTCTTTGCGGAAAGCGATGTCGCATATCAGATGTAGCTGATCCGCTGTGGAGAGGAATGAATTCTTCTCATTATTCCCTTCCCTCGGGAAGTAAGAGCAATTGCCTTTTTCTACTATGCCTTGAGCCTGAAACTCTTCCTTCTAGTCTAGTCTACCTACGTCATTCTTTTGAAGTGAAGCAGAAAGCAGATGGACACAAGTTCACTAAAACAGCTAAAACAGCAGTTAGGCCCTTTCCATATGTCCCTACTAAAGCACTCGAGGAAGAAGAAGCAGACGAGTACGGTTCATACGGTTATGCCGCATCTCCATCTCTAGGAGAAGCAGCTAGATCGATTCCTAAACCGCTAATGCCCCCTCTTCCAACTGAAAGTCATTCAATTCAACAGGAGCAAAGATAACAACAGCAATCAGAGCCGGGGGACGGAACTCCCTTAATCCGTGCCCTTCCTCCAAGACCGCTTATTCTGCTCTCTCTTATATAAGTTCATTTCTGATTCACTTCTTCCTACCTCCGGGCACTGAGCATAAGTCGGAGATTTTTGGTCCCCAAAAAAATAATTGAATCAGGAAGTTCCCCCGCTACTCTATGCTTACCATGCCTAGCTCCACGCTAATGAAGTCACTTGGTCCTTACCAGAGTAGAGACTCCGCCTAGGGAGTTGCCTACCCTATCTCTATTCTATCTCTTTCACCGAAACCAAGGTAAACCGAAACCCAGACATAGAACTCCGTTAACAGGATCCACTACTTCTTTATCTATGATACCAGCAAATGAAACTGAAACTGATTCCACTTGAGAGCGGCATCCATCTCTGACTTATATTTCTCTATGTCTTGATGAGGGGACTAGTGTCCCTCCCCGGGGGCATCCCTCTACTAAAAGCCGTAGGAAGAGAGGTGGGTAATAAAGTCTCTTACGCAGGGGTCAAGCCACTCTCCTTAAAGCATTAAACTCCTCACTTCTTTGTGGGGCCCACTCTATCCGAGTGGGAATGACTCGGGGATGAAAGCATTGAAAGAGGTGGAGCAAGGGATTGAAAGTCACTACCAGGTTTAGAAGACGCAGTGAAATCTGGTGCTGATGCTGATCCGGCATATTCCTTCTTATTTTGGAATCATTTTTTTGGCTTGCGTCTGATTAGCTAGTTGGTGAGGATGGCTCGTTTTCTCCACTCGCAGCTCACTCGCTAATAGATTGGCATTGGATACAACATTCTTTCATTATCGCTACGGAGCGCCTATGTGCCTGTACGTCTATTGAGACTTTTCCGGCTTGAATTTTGGGTCGGGCGTACTGTACTGTTGTACCTAAAAAATTTGCATTCTTTGGGGCAAGCATTTTGATTTTGAACCAATCCTTAAATCGTGGGAGGAAAAGAGCTCGCGCGTAACTAGCGAAACAAAGCACTCAACCATAGGTTCTGAAAGAATTGGTCAAGAATGCTAACTGCATAAAAAATCTCAGGCCGAGATCGGAGTGGAAACTAATTTGCACCCTAGCATCTTGAACCTCAAACGAAGATCAGTAGTGTACCTAGTTTGAGTTAAGAGAAGAGTCGAGGAAGACCGATGAGCTTCGACACCTAAGAAGTAATGAATATCTCCAATCTATTAAATGGCAAAAGTCTGGGAAATGGTGGCAATAAAAGCATGAAGAGTAGAGGCATTGCTCCGATTTAGTATAATATCATCAACGTATATAAGAAGAAGGAGAATGTCAGAAGAGCTAACAAACAAAGAAAGATAATGGGAAGCCTTGTTGCAAATAAACCAAGCACGTGGGGCTTGTTTCAGACCATAAATAGCTTTCTGAAGCTTACAAATAAAATGAGGGCGGTCGGGGTCAGTTAAAGGTATGTAAGCCGACACTGAGGAAGAGACATATGCTGTTCTTTCAGCGCGTCATTATCACTCGCTCCTCCCTTTCAAGGTAGGTAAATGGGTATACTAAAGAATCGGAGCAGAGGAAGCTGAAATGCCAGAGTAGAGGTCAAAAGAGACGTTCCACTGAAGGTCAAAGTCTATCTTTGTCCTCATCTTAGGGGATGCAAAGGTCTTGTGGTATCGAAGGTCTCTTTTAGCAGCCTAGCCTCCGAAGCGAGGAGAAAGCAAAGATATTGGCAAATAGAAGGACAAAGGGCATGCGGAACGAAATGAGCCTAGGTAGGAGAGTGAGTGTTATGCAGTTGTTCCTGCTGCTAATGCATGGATAGGTCGATCATGAATAGGAAGAGCGCTTGATGAGAGAAGAACTGCGTGAAAGGGCGTATAATCATCCTTATCTACTACATTTCTTTGGTGATCTCGACTCTCGACTTGAGCTGTAGGTCTCGGTCAGTGATGACTTCTGGCTATGGAAGGAATCCCAAAGCACGAACTCGGTTCATTGCAAGGAAAGGGAAGCCAATGCGCCCCTACTTGATCCATCTATTGGGACTCGACCATTCGGGTGGACTGAATCTGTGCATTCGAATGAATCCTTCCCTTGGAATGACCCCTGACTTGAACCTTTGAGACCTACTTACTCCTGTGAAAAGCAGTAACCTTGCCCATTAGCAAAGAAAATTCCTCCGAGAGTTCGCTTGACTGAAGTTCTTTCTCATTCCAGTATGCTTCTTTGCTAAACAGAACTCTCTTCTCTTAGACCAGAAGCCGAAAGCGCAGGTCTTGGACAAGATCCGTTGAAGGGAAGGGTGACAGAGAACAATCAGTGAAGAACAAGGCGAAAGATCAAGCTGAATCCAGATTCAAGTCTGACAAGGCTGCAGAGGAAGCTCCAGCATCGAGAAATGAGTCGAATCTTGAAGAGGAAGCCATGGTTGAGCGAGGGCCAGAAGTCGAATTCTCATCATATTTTGATTCTCCCATCGGTCAATAGAACTGGGATTCTAGGCAAGCCAAATCGGCAACATCGGCTGCAGTAGGTGGTGACAACGACTCCTTAAAGGCGGCGTTTGGCATCAACAACAAAAGCTGCGTTCGGCAGAGACAAAGGTTCTGAAATAGACATCGCTTGCTTTCCCCTTTCCTGAGATGAGTTTCGTTTTTGGCACGGATGGCTTCACGATTTTGATTCCGTCTCATGAGTCAAAGGTGGGGTAGAGGCTGGTCGTAGATCAGAAGACAACAAGGGCTTAAGATATTCGTAATACTGAAATCGAGAAAGTGATGCCTCAGACCCTACTATCGACTGGGATAGTTTCCGGAAGAAAGATTCCAGAAAAAAGCTGAAGAGCAACTATCAGGAGAGCTCCTAGTCAAGCAAAAGAGAGACTGAAATGTTCCTAGGGTAGAAGCTCTCAACCGTAAGGTAGAGGATCTGGTCCTCAGTAAGAACCCGAAGAGACGGATGACTTATTACTTTAACAAAAGAAAGGCGGAAGCGGTAGGCCAAGGCAAGAAAGAACAGGAAAAGAAGCTCCTGCACAATTGACCTGCTTCGTACCAGCTAGTATCTGACTTACTTAATGCACTCACAAGCGTTCGCATCGCTGCCCTAGCTTCGTGTTAAGGGCACAACGGAAAGAACGACTTACTCTATTGACGTAATATTCATTCATAGTGGCCAGGCGGGCCGTTCCATTATCAGGCTTAAACCACAGTGTTTGAAGGTCCTCCCTGTGAGACTAAGGATCTACATCCCAACGACGTTCCCGCGAAGATCAAATCAAACTCTTTTGAAATGGGAAGAAAACCCAATGGATTGCGGTGGTTTCATAAGGCACTCACCCCTATTTGAGAGGGTGCACCTAAGGAAGGAAATAGCCCCTACTTATTCTTTTTAAACTGCGCAACTAGCGAAGGAGGACTTCGCCCTTTTTGAGAAGCTAAGTAAGAAAAGGGATCGCAAAGATCAATTACCAAGCAAGGGAAAGCAAACGCTACCAGTGTTGCGAGGAAAACCCCCGGGATTCCATGGGAAATTGAAAACTCTTAGATAGGAACGAGCTTAGTGAAATCGAAATAAGTTAGTTTGAGCCAGAATTCACTCTAAGAAGGAGAGCCCCTCAGCCAAGAAGAGCAGGCCGGGTTTCCGGATGCACCGCTCTTTCTATTTCTAAATAGGATGTGAGCCTCTTTTCTCAATAAAATGAAGAAGTGAAAAATCAACTGAATAGTACGTAAAAGGTTTTTCCTTGCCAGAGTGTAGCTCGAGACTAGAGTTCCTAAAGCAATTTCCCTTGGCCTTGAGCCTGCTTCATCGCCTTGACTTAGGGTATATCTTTTGATTGAATCCGTGATAACTGATCTCAACATCGGGAGTGGAGTTCGGGTGCTTGGATTGCCCTTTCATCATTTCACTACTAAGCAAAATAGGCCAACTACAGGCACTAAGGTCAATGAAGTAGGTGCCGCACCATTGACATTTGACCGGTGAAAGCTTAATCTCATCCCTAGTTGTACCAAGGAGGAGAGTCAATCTCAACTACGCTAAATGAGGATCGAATCGAAGCCTCTCCTATCGCTCTTTGCCCCCTAGCTATTGCAGTTCATCAGCTATTTCATCGCTGTGCGTGCGATGCAGCCTTGCCGATTTCTTCTTCTCTATATGCATATGCTATTTCCTCGATCCATTTCTTTTCAATGATTTGATGATAAGCAATTCATGCACAATTCAATTCTTTCTACGCTCGGTTCAAACGAGAGACCCCAAACCAAGAAGACGGGCAATCTTCTCGTAGACTGAGCACTATTAGCTGTATATTATTCTGTACATACGGTGTAAATAAATATATTTCTTCTTTTTTTACCATATATAAAGAAGATCTCCTAGGGCACTCTTGGTGGTCTCTATCTCAGTCGCGGGGAGATCGCCATCGTCCCCAGGGTTTCATCCCTTATATACGTCATTTCCAATTTCATGAATCCCTGACTCTGACTAACTATCTGCTATCTGCACGAAAGCCTTGTATGAAAACCTACCAGCCATAGGCAATCAACTGGTACTGAGACTGAAGAGTAGATCTATTATTGTAGGTAGGCATTTCTTGTATATAGATAGAGCGAGAAGGCGAACTCGCAGACTAGCTTTTCGAAAGCGTGGAAGGCCGACCGACACACACCTTCGGGTGCTGCTGCCACACGGGCCTATACTTTAATATTGGGCCAGTTTCCCACGAGTGGAAAAGCTGCCATTCACAAAGCGGCTGGCTTGAGAGTGAATGGTGACCGCTGTTAAACGTGAACTAGAAAGGGTGGAGAATCTCGCCTATTGGGATTTGTCCCAACACTAGAACTTTCGCCTCCTACTTACCTTTGGGAGGAGGATTGTCGCTGCTAATGAACAGACTGACTCGTGACGCCTTCCTACAGCTTTGGCATTTTTCCCAGGAGTGAAAACAAAGCCTTCATCCAGCCGCTGGCTTTAGGCTTGACATGGTGACTACTGCTTAGATCAGAGGGAGTTCAACACTCAGATACTGCTAGCTTGCCGAGAAAGGCTTGACTTTAAAGTAAAGGGCTTGCTTCCTTGTCCAGCACTCAGCTCAACTACCGGTTCAACCAATCAATCTCTGAATTGCGGGATAGTTCGGATTCAGGATCAAGAAAGCGTCGCCTCTGGAGCCTAGCTAGAGGGAAGACTTGGTTCGCCAGTATGACCCCCTAATCATCTCTCTTTCACTTATTAACCGGTCATCTACTTATCCCAATTCTTGTTCTAGGCACCATGTTTAGCACACCGAATTGATAATCTGGCTAAAGGCTTCTGGGCTGTACGTATCAGTACATCCTCCATCTCCTTGGTTCATCCCCTATATAGGGGACTTGCTTATATATGAACTACGTCCCTGGTCTCACTCTGTCTGGACACTCCCACGGCTCAGTTGCGTGGCAAGCCGACTGACTCTTAAACCTTTATTTTACCGGACGAGACCATCTCAGACAGGCATTCTTATGTCAGCTCTTTGAACCGCTTGCTCTGATCGTCCCAGCTTGCTAGTGGATTGATCTATCTTTCTCTTTCTTTTGCCTTCTTGCAAGAAGGAAATGAATCTCGATCTCCAACTATAGAAGGATCTTGAATTGGGACTGGACCCTACCTTCTATTCAACTAGCAAATTCTTCCTTGGTAGTGCCCTCAATTCCTATTCAACTATCTCGGGGCTAGACTCTTCCTTGTCTGGATAGATACAGCCTTGTCAGTATGCTTTTTGGAGCTCTTCCCGCGGAATAAAGAATAAAAGAAAGTCATTCATAGCAAGGCAATGTCAATTGGCTTAATGGCAAGCGAAGTCATTGATAGAAAGATTGCTACTAACGTTTCGCTAATGAGAGTTTTGGTAGTTGGCTTACGTTCCTGTGCTTTCAATAGTTCCGATTCTCTCCAGGGGGGTCAGGCTGAACTCTTCTGGTAGGTTTCATGCCTCAGTCGCTCCGCACCTCGGCTTTGAGCCCTTCGCTCAGCATTATCCGTGAAATGAGTCATTGAACTAACTGTTCTCACTCCAAAAGAAAGACCCTCTGAGATCGTAGTCTCAATCCTAACCTCATAGCTTTTAGATCGAGACTATCTTAAGAGAAAAGGTAGTCCTTTGTCACGAGTGGGATTCGAACCCGGTCAAAAGAAAGATCGTGCGAACTACCTCTTTCTAGAGCAATGAAATGGATATGCTCTCTGCTTCTTAAGGGGCTGGGATACTGCTCCAATGCCCTTATGAATCGTGGAAAAAAGGTCTAACGAGAGCTCCTGAACTGAATAAGAAGATCACTCACCTCAACCTATGATCCTAAGTTCCCGTAAGTGGGTCTTCCGCATATCCTATCTACGTTGTCTGAAAGAAGCAATGCCCTGTTCTTTCCTCCCTGAATAGCGTTCTGTTCTACCAAGCACTGGCCCTTTCTGGCAGGCTACGAATTAGCCTCTATGTCCGGATCTAACGGCTATTAAGGATCTATGAATGCCGGGTTTTCACTCCTATATTATATGATATGAATCAAAATGTTTGAAAGTCGTTCATACAAGAAGAAAGATAGAGAGAATGAAATCTATTCGTTCGTGATCCATGGGCGAAGGAATGGATTTCATTGGCACAATATCGTGAAGTGGCAGCCCTTGCTTTTCAGAATGATCAAATCCGAGTTTACTCGGGGATTCTTTCTTCTTGAAATCTTCTTACCTGCGCAAATGAAAAAGTGACTCTTGATTGCTTGCTTCTGCGATGTCTTTCCTGGCCTCCAGTCGCCTCTCCCGGTTGAATGCTCCTCTTTCTCTTTCTAGTGCTGGGACTCCCTTCTTGGGCAAACAGTTGTCACTCTTGACCTGAAACCGGCTAGTCACTGCTAGTAGGGGCGAAGCGTTCCTTAGGCTTATGCTGGCCCTAATCGAAGGAGTGGCTACACGCTCCTTTCCCGAGAGGAGAGAATGTTTCATTCTACCACTCGCTCCCTAGCTTTCAATAGCGGCAGTTATTTTCTTATCGTAGATTAAGTAAGCCTCTTTGATCGGAAAGATTATGAGACTCAGTCCGCTCCTCTTGGCCGTACGTACCCTAAGCTCTTCTTCGTCCTTCCCCCGGAGGTCAAGAATCCGTCTATTCATCCCTCTTGGGCACTTCTTTTTCATATGAAATTAAATAAGGTCAAGGAATAAAGGGATTGAGATGCTTTGGTCCTTATGAAATGGACTCATTGCTCTCCAAAGAAGGATGACAGCCGAGAAGCATTGATAAAGGTTGCCGTCGATCGAAACTGGGAACAGAGGAAGATCCCCGACCTACATTCAGAAGCCGTTCTTGCTTTCAAGAGACCTTCTCTCAAAGCAAAATAGGCCTACCTCGTCCCCGTTGACTGGAATCTCCTACGCCGTAATCAATGCATCTCGAATCTCATATTGAAATTGCGTTCGTTAAAGTAAAGGTGGAAGCCGTACCCCGCAGAAAGGGAAGTTCTTGTGCCAAAAATCTCATCCCGGAATCTCCCTTTGAAATAAGCCCTACTATCCAACTATCTATTTTATATTCCCGGGCGGCTATCTCAAAGGTCTTGGTTACTGGTTTAATGAGAGGAATAGAAAGCACTTTCTGCAAGTCATAGCCTGACCGGCACATTTGCTATATCCACTTTGACTTCATCGCCCCAGGAGAGAAGTCCATTCTCATCACGGATCGACCTTTCTCTTCGGGAAGATCGATTAATTACACTTTCGTCTTGCTTCTTTATATAAATTTGGTGCTAACGTTCCTAGTCGTGTGCCTAGCCTAGAAAGATCGGTATCTCGTTCCAATCCTACATTGTAGGTAGGAATAGAATCCTGGCAATTTGGAAAATAGTTGTGGTGTCGTAAACATGTGCTGCTGTCAATTATACCTTCGTATTTCTTCCTTTACTCTAGGATCTTATCCCAGAAAAATGCAGTATTTCAAGTTTCATATGTTCCGTAATCATAACTCCGAGTCTTCTCTATTGATGGGTTTTCCGTTATTGTCTCGTCGTTTTTATGGCATGAACTGGTATCGGAACCGCCTAAGAAGGTCTGCCAATAGAGGTGTACGGTCTCACCCTCTATTGTATTTTCAATTCCGGGATGGACCTCCTATTATGATCAAATTCTTTGTTCGTGCGATTTTAGGCTTTTGAGTTCTTTTTTGGCATACTTTGTATTACTCTATTTATAGGTCTGTATCTTTAATAGAAGTGGAAGGTATGAGTCTACTGAATAGTAAGGAAGTGGGTTGTTTTATTACTGAACTTCATGGTATGATTCTAGTTAAAATGTCTCTCTCCAGGGTCCTTTCTATCGTATTCTACCCCGCTAGTTCTAGCTCGAGGAACGAAACGACGTGTTCAAACGAGCCAAGCGAATAATGAAATAGCATTGCACACCGAACCGGCTTCGCAAGATCTTCTATAGCCCACAGTAGGCATATTCAAGATGAGTTGAAGTACCTGGACCAGGACTCATTAATAATGATCATTCCTACCTACGGGAGTTCTAGGCGCAGACGAAAGCATAGCTGACAACTTTGATAATAGAAGTGGAATCACGGTTAGGTATAGAACGGACAAATGCAGAACGGACTAAAGTCATCCTATCCTACGGACAAACAAAATACAGAGGTCCTATAAGACATTGAAACACTGATATTGCAACCTAAATCCTGTTTCAGCTTACTTTAGCGTTAGAGCATGGGAACCCATTTCTTAATTATGAATACTCAAGTGCCCCTAAAGATGTATAACCCTCAAGAGGTATTCAAGCAAATGTATTTCTAACTTACATAGTGAGAAAAGATCTTTCTCCGTGTTTTTTTTGAATATGAACGAACGTTGGTCGCCAAATCTTTATTCGACGTAGGTATGCAATGCCGAAAAGAAATACAAATAGAAGAAGGGGTACAAAAGAGCTATAACGTAGGTTTTGAGTGTCTGTTGAGGAGGAAGTCTACAAAGGCCAAAATGCAATACCAGAGAGAGAGGGAAAATTCAAATACAATGAGTTAAATCACTATTGAAAGGTATACAATGGAAGAGGGAAGGCGTCCCAATGGCCGATATAAGAGCTTAGAAGCTATTAAGAAGGTGGTTGTAGGGAATACTCAACCCCAGATCAATACAATCACTCACATCGACACATGGAACACACTTAGCTACATCCCCAGTGAAATACTCAACTCAACTCAACCCCAGATCAAAGGTCAATAGAATCACTTCCCAGATCAAAGGTCAATACTGAAGGGTCACCATACTCAACAGCCATTACTCGCCTCAAAGCCCCGCCCATCTGGTCATGCAAAAAACATAAAGGACAGACCGAAGCTTCATGCCATCATCCTCAATCGATCTTATCCTCTTTTCTTTTCTTCTCTTCCTACTCCTCTCTCTCTTTGTCTATTCCTTGCATTTAGCTCTCTTTCCGGGCACTACCTGAAGTTTCCCATCCAGGGAAGATTGGGTATTCCATGTGTCGATAACTTCTATTGTATTCCTGTATTGGGGCACCTCTTGAGTTGGGGATAGCGGGTTGTTCGAGTATCGATTGCAGGACTTATGGGTATTCCTTTAGCTTGAGTCTGGGGTGTTAGTCAATTGGTGTATTATTCAAAGGGTAGTCGATTGTCGATTTAGATTGATTTGAAGTTGATGGTATTCCTTTAGCTTTCGTTTGGGCATTTGTCGATGTTGATAGTGCTCAGGACAGGAAGGATTGGGGATTGGCAGTAGTGTTAGTTGGAAGCCTTCAGTACCCCTTGTCGATGTCAGTTGGATTCCTTAAGTAACCGTCTATTAGGGATTCCCTTTAGCTTTCCTTTCGTATAGGTATTGACCCCCTCTTGAGTACCCTTTGTCGATGTCAGTTGGATTACTTCAGTACCCGTCTCTTGTTTGAGTTGAGGGGAGTCCTCTAGAAAGAGGGGGTTGGGGATTGAGAGAGAAGGACGTAGATTGAATATAGTATAGAAAGAGAGAAGTAGGAGAGAAGAAGAGATAGGGTTTGAGGCCGAGCTCAAACAGTTCAGAGGGTATTGATTGAGTTGATTTGACTATCGTAGATATGGTATTAGGTATAGTGAGGGACCGATAGCCCTCTTGTGCTTTCATTGAGTGGAGTTGATAGGCAAGGGGTTGGGGGAATTGAGTAGAAAGGTTTTCCTTTTATCAGTTTGAGTAGATGGATTGTATTTTAGGCATTGAATCCCTCCAAGGGGGGCTGGAATACCGACAGATGACAGCTACTGCTTCTGAAGGTTTCTTTGAATCAACTGGACTTACACCTTTCATTGACTATCGTAGATTAGTTGGGCGACAAGAGAGCTTTCTAGGAGCGAGGTCAGAGCGAACGAGTGGCGATTGGTCAGAGCGAAGATCAGGGATTGTTCAGTCGTATATTGAACTGGGTTATCTTTTCTTTAACTATCGTAGATATGGCGTATTAACAATCCTTTCCCTTGAAGAGAGAGGAGTCTTTGGGGTTCCCCTTTCATAGATAGATATTGATTGTTAGATATCTCAATTGACTCGAGTGAACTCGTAGATTTGAGGAGAGAAGAGCATAGGTATTTGAACTGGGGCAGAGGATCTAGGAGTTCTACAGGGGCAGTTGTATCAAAGAAACCTGATGGGTCTGGTGCCGACACCGAGGTATGGTTTTGCTTCAACGGGCAGGGGTGAGGGGTTATATAAGTCTAGGAGTTCTACAGGGGCAGGGGTTATCTACTCAAACCCTGCAATCGCCGACTGAACGAAATCGACTACTAGCCATTTTGATGCTTAACACTTCTACGAAATGACTTATCTACTCTACTCAAACCCTTTCTCATTCCCTCCTCTCCTCAATTGAGCTCTCCCCTAACCGCTACCCTGAACTCTACTCAACTCAAACCCTGCAGCTAATCCATACCCTAAACGAAAACATCAACCCTAAGCTCTGTAATTCCTCTACGAAAGGAAATTCAAGCTAAAGAAACGACAACCGAAAGGACTCCCCTGAGCCTATCAGCTCTTTTCGCCCCTCAACTCATGAACCGAAACCCTTTGCTCTGGCATTGAGCTCTCCCCAAACCCTTTGCCCTCTACTCAACGTCAATTTCACTATCTGTCCTGAAAACCCTAAGCATCTGAATTCCTCTACGAAATCCATACCCCTAAACCCCAATCTATACCCTAAACGAGAAACCCTCAGAAAGGACTCCCTAAACCCTTTGCTATCGACTGAGCTATCTACCCCATTTTCGTATGGGGGGTCCCATAAATTCACTAATAGAAATGTTCATTCAATGAATTCACCCAATCGACATCGACGACAGGTTTCTTTGATACAACTTACCCAAAACCAGATCCCGAAGTAGCAACTTCAAAGGCTACAGACCCAGAAGTAGCAACAAAAGCAACTTCAACCTCAGCACCAAAACCAGATCCATCAGGTTTCTTTGATACAACTGAAACAGGTGCAATTCCAACGCTCAGCTCCAGCAAAAGGCTCAACCTCAGCCACTGCTAAAGGCTCAACCTCAGCACCAAAGGACCCAAAACCATCATCCTCTTCTGATTCAAAAAAACACTACGAAAGATCAGCAACAGGTCGTAAATGGTGTACCATTTACTCTTTTGTCGTTCACTCGTCTTCCGTTGCTGTCGTCACTCTCTTTCGTTCGCCACAATCCCCTCAATCTATTCTTTGCTGCTGGCATTCAACTCCATACCTGTCTGTACCTTGCATTGCGATCGATTTCTCTACCTGAAGCCCATGCCGGGCAGATGTCTGTCGGTACTCGATTTGCTTGCACTCCTCTGGTATTCAGTTGACTCCTCGGGTCTGGAGTTGCTTGACTAGATTAGAAGTCTATATGGTATATTTATCAAAGGAGTGGTTAATAGAAGAGAGTTTAATAAATTCTCAATGAGAGGTCAATTTTAATGGTTATAGAGATTCGAGAGGGAGAGGAATGAAATAGCTCGACCTACGGGAGAGGAAGGTCGGCAGCCTCCTTCGTTGAGGCATTCCCCATACGTTAGAGAGGACTCTTCTTTATGCCGTTCGCACACTAGCCATAGGTAGAAGTGCTTGATGCCGTTCGGAAGTGCTTGATGCCGTTCGCACACTAGCCATACATAGGTAGAAGTGCTTTACTTTATAAAGGCTTTCTTTCCCATTCAATTTCAATTGGTTTTAGGTTTCTTCTATAAAGTTGTTTGAGCGAAGGCGTCCCCAGGCGGGCGCCTGTCGCGAGTGCTATAGATGAAGGATAAAGGTACGGAACGCCCTCCTTATCTATTCCCCTTCAACCCTAAGATCCCTTCGAATAAGGTATGTTACGGAAGCGGATTCCTATTGAACCGGGTCTAGAGTCCAGCCACCGAACTCCCAAAAAGGTAGGTGGCTGAGAACACAGACCCAGGTTTCAAATCAATCTCTATTCCGTTTGTAGTGAGTGTCAAGTCAGCTGAACACCTGATGAGTGGGTAGGTGGTGCACCTCTCCTCCCTTGAGAAATGAAGCCCTAATAATTAATATTAATTATAAGGTCAGTTGAAAGAACGACCTAACTAAAAGCTGCCTAAGAAAGGATTGCACCAGTCCAGCTACTTCGTTCCAGTATTCTATTCCCATTTCCAAGCTGCCGCATGGAAGTTGGGGAAGTAGAGTTGTAGAGTTATAGTATAGTAGGGAATCGAATCCTCTTTCTTCCATTCACAGTATTCTCAGATTCTTGATTGGAAGCTACATCAAGCATCCGGAGCTGACTTTAGAATACCTTGTTATATTACGGGAGATCGGCGATTGGTGGGATTCACTAATAAGTCATTTGTCGTTCCCTCCTCCTATTAGACTGGAGAAAAGAAAACGGATTGAACTGGCTTAGTCTAGCCCAATCGCTCGCTTAGAAAGACGAAATGAATGACTCGGAACTACCACTAGAAAAGTTGCCCGCTACACAGTATAAAGTGGACTCCTACGAGAGCTCCTACCTTCGGATAATCCAAGAAAGATTCAATGACGATACAGGACTGGAAAAGCCCAAGGCCCCTGCGCAAAAGAACGAAAACGGGGAAGAGAAGAAGCAGGCAAAGAAATTCTCTCTTAAATAACGACTCTATAAAGTCGGAGATTTCAATTTAAGCTGGAGGGCCTGAATATCATATATTTTTGTTGGTAGATCTTTCTTTTCATAGAACTTACAACTTACATCTTACTTATACGGGGCAGGCCCATGAATATATAAGTTCTGGAAAGAGTTCATGGATACATGAACGACGTCGGTGCTAGCTGGGAGTATAAATTACAGGAGTCTAAATTGTAATTACTATAAGAGGGGGGGCAATTGTAGACTAAATACTAAGTTCGGGGCCATTTATACTCCTCTCTCCCTATGGTCGAACCCGTCGGTTCCTTGGGCCTTCCTCTTTCTAATGCTCCTTGCGTCCTCTGACCTGAGCGGCTTCATTTGTCTCACTCTAACCAAGCAAGAAGAGAGTTCATTCCAATAGTTCATGGACAAAGGGAATGTAAAGAGATAGGCGAGTCATCGTACGGGAAAGCCAGCTCGTCCGAGGGTTTGCAATGACCTTCCGACCGTGAAGAGATTAAGATTCAGAGTGGAACGGACTGGAACAACTAGAATCAGAATAAAGACACTAAAACAACACTATAGAAACACATAAAGACAGAAATGCACATCTTGTGCGAGAGAGTGAGAGACAATGG
>JBAMIB010421183.1:0-17259 GCA_037177415.1 Kaempferia rotunda | reverse complement strand
TCACATAAGAACTCGCACTAAAGAAAGACACTTGATACATGAATGCACTTCTCCTGAAGTCAGATGCGAGAGAGTGAGAGACAATGGTCACATAAGAACTCGCACTAAAGAAAGACACTTGATACATGAATGCACTTCTCCTGAAGTCAGATGCGAGAGAGTGATGGGTGATAGAAATTCAAAACACTACATACCAGAATGGGAGAGAGAGTGAGAATCAGACAATACGTGCTAGTTCTCATTATCATATATTTCTCTTTCGGTTAGCTCAGCTGCATTTGCTTATTATATAAAGTATAAAGGAATGACGAAACGCAAGAGTCTCTGATCTTTCGACTTGCAAAATCTAATATAATAATGGTCGAATATCTTCATTTGCGCAGCTGCACTTCCGCAACAGTCTCTTTTTGGCAATTCAAAACTACGAAAGATCTTCAACTTACTTATATTATATTAGGGGCGTCTCGTCAGATCTCGGATGAAGAAGGCACCAATCACTCTTATCTCTAGCTCTTCTTCTCTCCCAACTAGAATAGACTCTGTCCATGTCGTCGAGTTCATATCCTCTCCATCACTCTATAAGGCACCAGCTCATATTTAGTAAGAAGTCCGCGCTTGGACCTATCTTATTTCAATTCCTCGCATCTCTTCCTCGTACGTTGGTGGAGCTCCAATAAGAGGATAAATAGATGGGCCCTCTTACTTAATATGAGACTTCAGTCCTTCTGAACCAGGTTCGGACGGAGCGCTCCTTCCCTCTTACTTCAAGGATAGAGGAGAAAACTCATTCACTCTTGAAAGAGGAATGGACTCTACCGGGAGTCACTCTAAGTCCCGAACCTCTTTGGAAAGCCTGAACAGCAGTTCATTCATGAGTGCCGATGCGTACAACGTACACTCAACATCACTCGTTCCTCACTCTGTACCGTAGGTTCAAATTATTAGGCAGTCGTCTTCGGAAGGCGCCTATCACCGAGAATTCAGTAGACGGGATGTAGAGGCGAGAGCAGCAGCTGGGAATACTATTCATTCAAGGAAAGGAACGGGATGAGCCGTAGTTGAGTTGAACAGAAATGCTTGAACTGAAAGATTTGCCATCATTAAATGCTTTGCAAAACTTGTGCCAATCAGTATAGTCGCCGCTCTGACTCATGCGGTTCAATCTTCTGGTCGGTGGAGGGACAATTCGGATAGGTTCTTCGGTAGGTTCTTCGGAGGGACAAGTCCGATTCAAGAGGCGAGGATGGCGGAGCGGTTGACTGCTCTGTGAATGTGATGCTTTCGGCTGGCATCGTAGCTCGGACCGAATGCAGTGAGCAAGCAAAGCAGTAGGAAGCTTTCGGAGCAACAGAGAATCAGAGAGTTCAGCTATATAAGGATGGATATAAATAAAGAGCTTGTCTCTCTTCTCAGTTTGTCTCTCTGATCAGTTGAAGCATTTCTTTTTTTCTTTTATCAAATCAAATCTCACTACTGTTCTGTTGTCACCTAATCGAAGAAGCGAAGGCAAGCAATTCAGTAGGCAGAATGGGTTTACCGGGCCGACTCTGGTTCCCGTCCAAGGCTGCGTCCAATCAGATGGGTGAGGGGAGCGAGTGAAAGGTCCGAGTGACCCTAATATAAGTAAGTTGGGGGAGCTCACAAGCTATGCGCGATCAAAGCAATCAGCCTATCGAATGCAAATGCTGCCCTGCTCAAGTCATCCCCAGGAAGCAAGAATAGAGTAGCCGTCCTTTCGCCGAGCAATCATCAATCATAGAAAGAAGAGACTCGATAAAGCAAGACGAGAGAGCAGAGAGAGTCAGGGGAATCCTTCCCCATCACTACTAGCCCACCGATTCAATCTTGCTTACGAAGCTCGGACCGGAGAACTCATATTGAGAGTTTTCAAGGGGCAAGAGCTATGCTACTTCTTTGCAAATCAGAGCGTAGCGCAATCGAAGCTATCCATTGAATGAATGCAATACCTATCTTTGCAACCAACTATGAAAAGGCATAGGGCTGAGGCTTCGTCTCCACGTGGCAGAGAGACAAAGAGCTGATCTACCATGCATCACTGATCGACTAATGCGAGTAGAGGACAGATTCGAAAGATTCCCAAGAACTGAAGACAGTAGGAGAGGCAGAGGTCGGGTGCTATAGATGGGGCGGACCTGGCTCAGTCTTTTGTTCGGGTGGGCTACGGTCAGATAGTCTGGTCTGTCATCGGTTTGATTCTCCCCACGTAGCGGTTCTAGTACTCCAACCAAGTTAATCAGGCTCTGGAATCGGGATCCTAGCCAGTAATGCTAGGGGAAGAGATGCCTTACTTATCTTATCCCGGGGAACGAGCCCACCTATGAAAGAGCAGACAAGGCTTTGAGAGATCCTTAGGGGGACGTTTGGGAGAGGATAGGCGGATCACAGAGTAGAGGCTCAGGACCGGCACGCCAATCCCAATCATGATCGACTCCAAACTAATTGAATGCGAATGCGAAGGCTGCGATGAGAACTACGAGCCCACCTTTGACAGAGGTTGGAATGGAACCAGTGCTTTGAGGAGCGAGAATCATCCGAGCCCCGCAGACTCCACGTGTGCCCTGACTCCACGTGCCCTACCTCATATGAAGAGCGGGAGGGGAAGCAACGCCCTCTACCTCTCTACCGCCCAGCCCTCTACTTCTATGCCTAGCCCTACTTCCCCTATATTAAGTAAGTTGCAGCGGATAAGTTCTCGCGCGTCATTATCATTCGCTCCTACCCTCGCATTGGTCGATGAGCCGCAATCCCTCATTGGTCTTGTAGTCGCTGGTCGCCTCTTCGAGCCTCGCATTGCTCCCTATAGGTGGTTAGTTATAAGTCTAAGAGTTCCTCACGAGCTCACTCGCATGCCTTGAATCAGTTTCTTGGACGTGTCGATTGAAAGAAATTCCCCGGGACCCGGGATGAGACTCTCGCAAGTAAGAGTGTTCGAGAGATGAGTTCGGCCCTACGATAATTGATTCGCTATACCTTCCTCTCCGATAGACCAATCCAAATCAGAGAAGCGCTAGACCTACCCGACGAGAACTTTCATGGGGACAAAGGCACCTTCCAATAGTCAGTCAGAGAAGAGAGTTCAAGTAAGAGTTGAGTTGCAAGAGAGAGGGAGCAGTCGGTGCGGAGCGATGAACTCCTATATAGGTCCAACTGAGAAAAGTAATCCGGCATAGCAGCAAAAGGAGTACCGCTCTACAAGCAGTCGAATTTGGCAAAGAAATCGATCTAATATAGGTGCTACACAAGTTCTGCTCTAGAGTTGGGTTCATTTCACTGATAATTCAGTCTCATATACGTGCGAAACCACTACTTTGACTTGGTTTGGGGAAGAGAACCAGATAAAATTACAGCAAGATGCCTACTGAAGAAAAGCTACTGTGAATGCAAGTGCCTACTGAATGACAGCGACTGTGGTGCCTACTGAACAAATGCTGCTAGTACAACAAGTGCCTACTGACCGTTATTCCAAGTGCCTACTCTACTATTAGACTAGTAGACTAGCTTCGCTTCAATGAATTGATTCTTCTTATTCATTATCTTCATTCCTCATTGGCTTCGGCTTCATTCTTTTTTCTTATAGAAGATAGAAGAAAGAAAGAAACTAGGTGTGCGATTGCTTTTCTTCGTTGAAGTAGGGCTACCTGCTCTGCCTACTGAACTACCTGCTCTGCCAACTGAACAACCAGCTCTTCCTTTTTAACTACTATTGGATAGTGATCCTTGTTTGACTACCTGCTCGACGGAGGTAGGATCTATGGATTGCTCAGATGCGGAGCGAGACCAGAACTATGCGGAAGCCTTCCGACCCGAGCTCTGTACCTACTGCACTGCTATGGTCCAGGAGTGATTCAAGGAGCGAAGGCCAGTGACGATCTTTGAGTGCTCTTAATAAGAGGTTGTTTTGCCAAGGCTCTCGATCTGCTACAGTGCTTCTTCTCCTACTGGATTCATTCTAATGAAAAGGAAAGCCGCGTCGAAATATTTATCACATAAAATCGCTCCTCAACTTACTTATAAACTTACCTTTTTGGCAGCAGATGATTTACACTTCATTTCTTGCGAAATATATAAACCCCGTCAAGTAAGATGTAAGTTGTAAGTTCCATTCAAAACTACGAAAGATCTACAGCAAGAGGTCGAATACTAAATAGCAGGTGTACCATTGACGTATTATATTGAATATTTAGGCCTATCTGTATTTCGATCTATATGCCCTAGATTATGGTATTGCGAGCCCTACGGCCCACTCTCTCTCCCTCTCCCTAACGGGAGAGCCTATCCTTACGTCTGCAATCTCCCTAATATCATTGGTCGATCCCCAAATTCTAGTATGACGAAATTATATAAGTGGGGCTATTCAAAACGTAGAAAGATCTGCCCTCGGCCCTCACTTTAAAACGAGCGCGAAAATACCATTATCACTCAGATGATTTACACTTAATTTCTTGCGTGCCCTCAAAAAAACATCAGCAATTTGGAGTCTAAATTGTAATTACTATAAGAGGGGGGGCCATTTACGACTATCCATTCAAAACGTATAAAGATCTGCCCCAACAAGTTCGGTCGTCCCTCTCCCTAAATTACGGTATTGCGAGCACTTAACGTCCCTCTACTCAAAAATCTCTTAACCGACCGACCCCACTCACACGAGTGAGCTGACCTTCATTCGTAACATAGCCTCCTATTAGATCCGGCTGACGGACGGGTCTTACCTCCCAGAGCCAGGAACTTTCACTCAGTTTCTTGGCTTCGCCACCTCGCTTTCTTCTTCTCAGCCTTCGCTTGCCTTCGCTGACCATCATTCTTTGATTCTATTCACTCCGTACCTTGGTCTCGCCATCTTGAATCTCCTTCGCTTTGCAGGGCCGGAGCAAATAATGGTTCCGCTCGCCTGCCCTATGCTTCCCGGGCAGAGATCAACGGTCAGGTCTGGTCTTCGTCGACTCGAGGAAGCACACTGATTCATGCTCTCCTTAGCTGGCAAGAGAATCAGTCCACTAGAGTATCATGCAATGTATCCCATCCATCTAGCCCTACATCCCGTCCTTTCTGACTAGTGCTCCCGATAGCGATAGCTTTAGGTTTTTTTTCGAATCGGTTGAAAGACCCTCTCCTCATGTCTTTTAAGGGATCGCCCCTTATAGGTCATTTGTCATTTCCACCCTCTATGGTAGGTCTGATCAGGCTTCCATAGGATGAGATCCTATTCTCTTCTTATTCGGAGGTTCAATTCATTTGTTAAAGATAAGTTTTTTATTTTAATACTTTCTTTATCCGAACATCTTGCTCTTTGGTCTTTCAGCAGGAAGCTACCTTTTTTTTCTCTGCATAGATTCTCGAACAAGTATCTCAATTTCAATGAAGAGATTGAACGAAAAAGGAAAGGTTCGGAAGTAGGAGGAGCATAAACGGAGAGCAGCAGGTATTCCGACCGAAGATACGACGCAAGGATAAGAGACAGTAGTTTGGCTAAGTGGGTAAAATGGAAAGATCGAAGATTTGAAATTGAGTTAGATGCTTGAGACCAGAGACTCTCCTTGTACATCAGTGGGCAATTTTTCGTCGTGCAACTGATCGAACGAGATGCGCATCGTAATGGCAATTGATTAGATTGACCATCTAACTAAATAAGAAAACTAAGGAAGCCACAGCTAGATTCTTAATCATCTCCGTGGTCATTTCCATCAAGTCTATAGACTGACCTTTCCCCTATCGTTAGTTCCTCCGCCTCCCCTCTTTTTCTATAGCTTTCGCTAGAAGTCTGACGCTCGCTCCCTAGGTTTTCTTTCACACTGCTCTTCAATACTCTTTTCATATCATATTGTAGTTACATAAAGATAGGAAGATAAAAGAACTCAGTTAACTCATTCAATCATCTGTGAACTCTTTCCTTCGGCTTTCTATTCACTCTTCTATAACAGCTCTAACTCAGGAACAAAAGAGATTCTTACCATAAACCTAGCATCTCCAATCGGGGGAGGAATGAGAAAAGTGTTCTAGGGAGGAGAGCTACAGCATCTTCCCGGAAGTCCGGTATTCAAGTAATTGTTGAATTAGAGTGGTGGGCGAGGCAAGAAGGAGTCAGTTTCTCAATGCACTACGCGAGTCATCACCATTGAGTGCTGGAGCAAGAATTCTATGAAAAGGGTTGTTAGAGTTTATAAAAAGCCACTGAAATCGAGTACATCGAGAGATATTTGGATTTTCGGTCTACAGGTCGCGCATCAGTCCCATATGTTCCCATCGATACAAGATTCGGAAATGATTTGTTGCAATCTTTGACTGTGGAAGGAGATCTGCACTAGGCTGAGATTGGTCCTCTGTTTTCAGCATCAAGGGATAAGAGATCCCCTCTTGGATATGCAAACAAGAGAATCGGCCATACGGATGCCCTTAGTGGCCTTGAGATTACCATAACGAGGATCTCAACTATGCCATCGAAAGAGAGTTTTCGTAGGTTAAGTCATTCTAAAAAGAAAGCGGGAATGTAGACTAAGTGATCCGTAGTTTCATAACCACATAGTTCCAAGAAGATTTGGAGTGCTTTCCCTAAACCGGACCCTCGTCCAACTCTAGCTATGGGGATTTGAATGAAAAGTGGTGCACCCGGCCTTGAGCACTCCCGTTCGAAGCCAAGAGAAGCTGAAATCTTTCATTGACAGTGTAGTGGTGATAGTCTCACCTTGGGCTATGCTTTCAACTGAACCAGGCCTATCCGCGCCGTCAAGAAAACGAAGCTATGTCAGCAGGCGGTCTTATCAGAGCCTTTCTCTTACTTGTTCTATGGAAAGGGCTATTGCTTAGTCGTTTTCAAGCGTGACCATCAATCGAGTTAGAAAAGAAAAAAGTCTATCTTAAACAGGAAATGTGCTCTATGCTTCAACCACCATATTGTCCCTGTGTTCTTTTAGTCAGCCTATTACCAGGCTGGTGGAAAGTGTGAGATCCGAATCACTTTCTTAGTCTGAAAGTGTTCTTTTTCTTCAGATGTGTTACCTACTTCATTGGGAGAGTTCTATCCGGTTGATTGAATGATTTTAAAAATGAAAAGCACTAGTACTTCACCTAGAGAGAGAAAGCCAATAAGACCGTGCTAAGCTAGGTGACCTGACTTAGGGATTGAGTTCAGTTAGTAAGGGAGGTCAACGGGTTTGTTTTCATTTAACATTTGAATTTCTCTTACATTCCAGCTAAGTCTTTCACCTTGATCCCTTAGTTTTCTAAATTGACGTCACGGACTCCCGAAGGTCAGAAGTTCCTGTATAACAACTATTAATCTTCCTTAATAAACTAAAAGATGATTAAGGGAAAGCTAGTGCTCCTCACCCGAGAAGCACAAGCGTAATAAGAAAAGTGAATGAAAGGAGAGGAGATGGTTGAGTTCTTTGCCTTATGTAATTTCTTTCAGTGGGAGGACTTTCATCAGTAGCAGCAGGTGGGCTTAGGCTCAGTTCATCGATTGCTGTGGATTCTCTTTCAGTAAAAGATTCTATTCATGAGGAGTAGCGATTCGCCTTCTTTCAATAGTAGTTCTCTCTCCCCTTCATCTGATACGATCTCTTGGTTGGTCTGGTCTGGTTCTTTCTTGAATGTGGAATCGTTTTAGATCGTACCCAAGTGAAAGGTTGCCCTTACCTTATATTATAAAGAAGTGTTCGTCGTCGTCCTACGAAGTACTTGAAGTACGTTTCCTTACCTTATTAAGGAAGTAGACGAATCACTCTCTTTCTCTATTAGAACACTTTTATTCATAGCCTAAATGCATATGCGTAAAACGAGAGTCCTTGCTTTTCTTTCTCTTGCCCTGACATAATTCAGGGCTATCGGTTCCGTTCTGTTCTCTCTCTCTACCTCTTTCTTTAAAGAAGCAGAAAGGCAAAGAGCTATTCGCGGTTCCTCTTGTTAAAACTCAAAGGCAAATCTATTAGCAGAAGCTTCAGAAGCCATACCGCGAAAGATTCCTTCAAATAGCTCATCACGAGAAGTAGTCCTTTGGGTCTAGATTATCTGGCCTTCCCCTAACCCCAGGAATATCAGTGAATTGCCCCACTATTACTATTGAATTTGCTTCACTCGGGTATTTGAGTTCCACTACACTAAGACGAGAGAAGTCGGGATTTTGGGCATCCTTCCTTCTTCGTGAGTTCGTATGAAACTGGTGATTAAGCCTTTTTCCTTCTGCCTTTGCAGAACTGCCGACGGGCTATTTCCTTCTAAAGAATTTCATCCTTAAGCTGGATAGCCTGTAGGCTTAGTTAGTTAAGAGTAATCCCCCCTTGCCTTTGAGAGCAGTCCAATAATACACCAGTTGATTCATTAGCAATGGTAGCAGGAAAAAAAGACAAGACCGCCATGCGCCATTTAGCCTTTGAATCAAAAATTCGTCGTTAGGAATAAGAATTGAACTGCATATTTTCATAAGATAAGAGGAAGAAGGTCAAATATTCCCCTTGCTTCTTTGCAAGTGTTTGAGTGAAGGCAGCATAAGCGCATTCTTTTTCATTTAATTTGAATCCAAAGAGGAGGTTGGGATATAAAGAGATCCCTATGGACTTCTTTAGAATAAAAATAGCACGGATCTGACTATAGAGTCTATCGGCGAATACTGACTATCGAGCTTGGTTCTGATCTCGGAAACCGTTAATAGATTGATTGAGTGAATTGAATGTACTAATAAAAGTTATTCCGAAGCGCTAGGCGTGATATAAGAGAATACTGATTACGGAACGTGTCCTACTGTCGTAGGATAAACCTCATTTTTCCGCTTTGACGCACTCGGTCTCGGCAGAGCGAACAATGCTTTATCGAAATCCTGCCCAGGAGTCTGCGCTTAAGGAAACTCAGGAAAGACCACCCCCTTATGCGATGCTGTATACTTAACTTGACACAACAAAGCAAATCTCACTGAAGAATCTAAGTAGAAAAGCAAGAGATGGAAGGCCCCTCTACTATAAGAAAAAAGGGTTGGTATATAGATAGAAATGCCCTACTATTCAATAGAGCATAATTGTCTCATCCCAAAGGAAAGATGAATGGGAAGAGGTTCCACTTCGCATCCTAAGGGAAGCCCTTCCTTATTTCGATGAAAGCAATAGATTCGCAGACGACGAAATCCAATTGTTGCTCTTAAGCGGGAGGATGACACATGGTGTAATGACCAAGATGAGCTTAAAAGGTTGGTTAATTGTTGAGTTCTTCAAATCTTTGTATAAAGCTTATGATTCGGGCGTGGATCCGAGACAAGTGTTCACCTGTCCAGTCCAGGGGCAAGACTTACAGATCAACAGCTCCTAGCTTTGGTTGGGCCTATTCTTGTCCAGTAACCATTCTGAGTGGAAGTAGGACGTATGGCCAAAGGCGAAATTACTGCTATTTGGCAACTACGCTTCTTCAAGTCTCATCTAGGGCTATCAAGGAGCACCACCAGCTTATGGTTATCTCAAAAGAAAATCAATTTATCCGTAAGTGGGCTCTACTTACTTTTACACCTTTCAAGGGCCTCTTTTTTACATCTATTTGAAATCCTGTCTTGTGTACCGTCTTGTTAAGATAAAATGAGACCTTCTAAGCGCCTCACCTCCCCTCCCACAAGGGGCTTTCCAAAGGCCTTATTATCGTTGGTTATATCAAAAATTCCCCCTCTCTACCAACCTATCTATCGATTTTGAGTAAGACATGCGAATTGGAGAACTTATGTCCTCCCTGGCGATTAGTGAAATGGGGTTCTCACTGTAATAAGAATCCCAAGGAGCGTTAAGCGTTTGGTGTACTTCAAAATAGAAAGAAATCGAATTTATTGATTGATGCTTTCTTTCTTCCAGCTGCTTGCTCACTGCGCGGGGTCAGAAGGAAGGCAGGAGGCGCGACACGTAACACTTCGTTTACAATGTCCGAAGGAAGCCAATGCTGGAGGAACAATCATAAGAGGTTGTTCAAAAAGGGATTGACATCATATTCATAAGGTTCTTAAAAGTTCCACTTCAAAGGGATTACTGACCGCATCAATGTGTACGGGCGTATTTCCCAACAGCGCCTTAACACACTGATAATAGCTTGAAGACAGAGCTTTAAAGTGATGCGTCCAAGGTCGCCCCAAAAGCAAGTGATACGGAGGATGAGAATCTATCACATGGACTTGAACCCGGCTTTTCAAAGGCCCCACACGGCCTTCTATGAACATAAAGCCTTCACTTTATAACTCATCCGCCCTTCCACTTTCACTTCCACTTCTTGAGCTGACCCAGCCTGAGTAAAGGCCATTAAGGCCCCTAGGTAAGACATAAAGTAGAACGAGATGAACTCGAAGTTAGAAATCCATAGTCAAAGGAGAATCTTATTATCCAGATAAGTACGTAGAGTGAAAAAGCAAAAAGCTCTAAGTGCTTAGAAGGTTGTTCAATTACATGGCTGGCTTTTGGGAGATAGACTTGCACAGAAAGCTATCCGTTCCAGGAGAAAAAGTAGCTCGAGCAGGAGTTTATTAACAGCTGAAAAACAGAAGACTGGGGCCTTTTACAAAAAGTCTGGGGCAACCCTCGGGTGAGAAGTGAGAGCTGCTTGAAGTCATTGAAGTCACTAGTCTTACTAAAGCTAAAGAAGGAACTCCGAGTGAAGAAGAAGAAAATGACCCTCGGGAGTAATCCTTAAGCCCGGAAATCCAAATAAGAGTAGAGGCCCTATTCCTACTGACGCGCTTACTATAGGAGCGGCAAGTGCCTTTACTTAACTAATGAAAGAAAAGCAATTCTTTTTTCCCGAGTGAACGGTTGATTCAAAAAGGAGTTGCATGCATACTTATATATATAATTATTTTATGCCCTCTGGGACTCCGCTTTCGGGGGCGGGGGACGCATTGTGAGTGTCATCTAGTGAAGTAGTCTATTTGACCTTTATGGCATTGCCGGATTGGCTTTACAGGGGTTCACTCCGACGACTCATGGGGTACTACTACTCCTTATTCGATAGAGGGCATGAGGGCCTTTGTTCATAGTCATTTCTTAGTGTAATTACTTACGAGATTCATTAAGAGAAAGGAAGAGAAGAAAAGAAGCTCTCTTGGGGAAGGAAGTCTTTAGCAGCTTTAACTGCTTTCCCTCTCTATAAGAGTTTCCCGTTCGTAAGTTTATAGCGCTTTGTCGAGATGAAGGGAGAAGGTCCAGCTTTACTTATTCCACATTCTTTAGGAATGAAATAATCACCTGTTGATGCGGAAGAAGCAGTCTTAGCTGCTATCTCTTACTTCCCTAGGGGAGGAAAAAAGAAGCTCTTCTTCCTATTGGCGATTCGGACCAAATGCTTGAATGAGTTGAATTGGTAGAAGGCGAGAAAGGCGAGAGCCTGCTTTACCGAGAACTAGGCTTTTGCATCATCAGATGCTTATAGAGCACTTATGTCACTGAATTGTCTGCCTTAGAGGATAGACCTCTTCTTTCTGCCTAAAAACATACTTAGCATATTTGATTAATAGCTATTAAGCTAGTTTGAACTCGAATAGGAGACTCTAATAAGAGTCGGGTTCGAATCCATCCCCGATGTCAATTGATTAGGTTCTACTACTGGGATTCCTCCCCACTCTTAGCTCCCGAAGTACATAATGATATGAAAAAGCATATCCTACTGCTTCCAAGTCAGAAGCAGCAAGTGGAAAAAAGAGTTCCAGACTCTCTACAAGGATTAAGGTGATAGAGTGTTCTCTCTAGAGGCTAGGCTTCATACTTCAAAAAAGTGCTCTTTTTTTTATCGTGAGCTGATTTCGCTCATATCAAGTTCTTGTTTGATCTGCCGCTGTTAGAGCACCACCATACTCTTGGGGTGAATGCTCTCAATGATGAATTGATCATTGCTTTTCTTTTTATTACGACGACGACGTGCTGGAAGAAAAGCAAAGAACCCTGCGATGGCTACTGAAGAACCTCCTTTTCTTTTCTTAAAAATCAAGCCTTTGACCTTTGTATTCTTTCGCCAAATCTTGTTGATTTCAATCCAAGCTCGTTTTTGTCTGAATCTTCGTGGATTAAGAAGAAGGGGTTCACCAGCCACTAGATCTGTGGATCCCACCAAATCATTAAACCTGGCGGCAGCTCGCTCTTTGATCAGTGATTCACCGGCCACTAGATCGATGAAGAATCTCTCAAAAATATGCTCTTTGATCAGTGATTCACCGGCCACTAGATCCAGGGATCCCACCTTATTCTCAAACCAGGTGGCTCGGTTGATTGGCACTCCTGTAAGCTCATATTGCATACTCATTCTGGGGGTCCCAAGTCCTGTATCTACCAAGAACATTTCTTCCCTTAAGCGTCAAACTGAAGATTGTAAGGCGTTTCCACTACATAAGAAAAGGAATTAGATCTTGGAAATGATCGACTCAATGCTCATCATAAGCTTTTTATCCTCCTCTTCCTATTGATCAGAAGCATCCAGCAGCGCCACGCCAGTAGAAAGAGTTAAGCTACTAAGCTAAGCTACAGTTGTGGAACTCGGTAGAAGCAATTTCCCGATTTCGCCTATCAAAGTTCTGTTCATTTCCATTAGTCCTAGCTGCAGTCGTCAATGCCAAGGCATTGACTTTGATCGTCCGAGAACTTATATAGATAAGGATTTCCCGCGGCGCAGCAGTTCTTCCATACCGTGACCCTTATTTATAAGTTTATAAGGTTCCTAGAGGTTGGTTGCTTTTCCCCAACAGTTCTCACTTTAACACTTAAATCAAAAAGAAAGAAGAAATTAGGAGCGGCCTTCATTTATTCTCCGAGACCTATCCTCTTCGAAGGTTTCCAGTTTGATCTTAAAAGCCGAACTCCTTTTATCCTCCTCTATTTCTTTCCTGATCTCGTCGGGGGATTTTTCTTTGAAGAGCTTGCTCTTTCCTTCTCTTACCCTTTATTGCAGCCGGTCTAAGCGGCATTTGAGCTCCTCTAATTATTCTTTGGAAAGTGTTTCGCCCGAATCGTTTTTAATTTATAATTATTCTACCTTCTAAAAAATCAGAGTTTTCGGCAGCTGTGGTAGAATTTAGATCCAGACGACGCTTCCTAGAAGAACTAGAACTGCTTTGATCATTTCCGACAGACTCATCCAAAAAAGAAGAGAAAAGATCTTCGCAAAGAAAGCCTAGAACGACTTTATTGCAAAGGAAGAAAAGCAAATTGGAAAAAATCTAGAGTTGATCCATTTCGGGAACGTAGAATGTAAGAGAAATTCAAATGATAAATAAGCTGTGCTATGGCTTTTGCCCTTTTCTTACTTACGATCTTTCTTATCTTACGAGATTTCGAGTTGGATGAAAAGAGCGCTCCTAAACTCTAATATACGAGACCGCCAAATGAAACGGACTTCCTGAGCGGATTGGCTATGCGCGGGTGCCCCTCGATACAAAGGAATTGACCCCGAGGTAAGGTAATTTGACAATTTATCAAAGGCTTATCCTACAAAGACGATCGGGAATGGGGATAGACTGATTAACCTACCCTTGGAGAGCTGCGAATCCTGAGATTGCTACTAACTAGACTAACAGATAGAATGAAGAGAGTGATGGACCATATTAATGCAGCTAAAAGCAAAAGGCGCTTAATCACCAGTTTCATACGAACTCACGAGTAGATGGGATTGAACCGGAAATGAGGTATGGTATTTACTCAATTGATAGTAAAAAGCTCGATCTTCATACTAGGAGAAACCTAATCCTTCCCTTTGAACACTGTGGATAAGAGTTATTTTCAAACTGATACCGGTACAACTTATCTTTCGACTTTCCTGTGTTACCTTTTCCATTCCAATCAATCTAGAACATCGTACAGGATCATCGCATAGACGGTTGGTTGCTTTTTCCTTAACTGATAAAGTATAACTGCTACTGCTATTGCTCTATGTAGGAAACTACTAGAGTGGAGTGCCCTGCCCACCTGAAAGATCTCCTTCAGGGCTTGGACAGAATGAGAATCTTGTCCTTGTCTTCTATCTCGTACACTTAAAACAAAGCCAATCCCTTTTGGAGCTACCTCTGAAGAAAAATCCACTGGCAATGAGAATCCCAATGAAAAATGAATAGGTAAGTCCATCTTCGCCGAAGCTAACATCATCTTTATCACAAGCTGGGATCGAAGGGAATAAAACAAAGCTAGCTCGGCTAAGACAGAGAGGAGCAGCTTTTGAAGCACCGAGTACTAAATAAAGAGATTGAACCTTTAGCAGAGATCAGGGATTCCTTGGATAGTGAAGTTCGAAGGGAAAGAAGGAACTCATAGTTAGGCGAGCAGATGCTAACTAAACTTAAGACTAAGCAGCAGACGAAAAGTCAGCACTCGATCGACCTGATTCTGTTGAGGTAGCATATCCCAGATTGAAGGAATAGGAAATTGGGTACTCGACAGAAGGTCGGGAAGAGTTTCCACCTCAACCGAAAGAGAATAAGGAGAAAGATCAGATCAAGAGAAGGAGCGAACTACTCGATCGACTAAGGCAGAAGAGATAGGAAGGTTTGGCACTTACTTAGCCCTTGGTTTGGTTAGGCGAGGGGGAACTCTCAATACTCAGCAGCAGAGAAAGAGACGAGAACAACCGATTCCCCGGTAAAGAATTGTCACCTTATTTCTTTATACTAATAGAATAGTAGAGGGTCGGAGTGAAGCTCCTGGAGAGGAAAGCCTAAGAGCTGGGGTTGGGCTTTTTTGAGGCATCTAGTTCAGTAGCGGAGGAAGAAGTGACATAAGTTAGGGTTGTTTCCACACCTGAGGACTAATCCGAAGAAGCTGATACAAGGTTCGCAGATGCTGACACAGAAAAAGTATGGAGTTTCCAACTGATTGACCAACTAGGTTAGGAGTTGAACCAGTAGCAGGAGTGGAGCCAGGCAAAAGGGAATCAACCGAAACTTAAAGAGAAGCCGCAGGGGATTCCTCTAAAAAGGGAATCGATTCCAATACAATAGAAGAAGAGTTCCTTTACGAGCCCAGAGGAGTTTACCAGCTCAACAGACCTCTCAAAAGAGTAAGAGCACTTTGCAGACTCACAATTCCCGAAGATGCTTGATCGGGGGAACTCGCGAGACCAGGCTAACTAAGCCAACAAGGAGAGGTCATGTAATACGCTCGACCGAGAGGGAGAGGAAAGAGACCCTTCACCTAACTTCCATCCCAGAGTTCAGAGCGATGACCTGTTGAGGAGGGCATATTCTCTCTTGTCGGTGCGCCCACTGTTGGATTGAGCTCAAGCTTCCTTCTTTTACGTTTTCATAGTACCTTCTTAGCCCTATAAGATAAGTTTGACTTGACATGGAAGACAGACTATATACCTAGCGTTTACACCCCCCCCATATGTTTACTCTTCATCTTTCTTTTTGAGAATGTGTTTCGCGGAATAAAGATATAAAAATGATTAGATTATGGTATAAAGAATATAGAAGATCCTGGGAAAGAAGACCCCTAGGCAATGGATTTTGTGGACTACCCCTGCAGCTCCTAACTCCATTCGGAAGCCCTTTCATTTGGTCTTGGTAGATACCATAAAGATAAAGACATCGGATTTCTCGCACCCAATTGGAAAAAATCTTTATAAGTTTCATAGTGCGATACTTCCTTGCTTTCAAAGTGACGACGAACTAAATTCTTCGTTTTCTATTTCATTTTATTCTTATCAAGCACTGAGTTACTTACGGAATCTCAAATCTCTCTCGACGCCGAGAATTTATTACCTAACTTAAAAATGTTTTATGCCCGGCCATACCAACATGGGAAACCTAGCTTCCCTCCCTTTGAAGTGCATTTATCAGATCAGCTCCCCGAGTCACTAGAAAGAGGGTGAAAGGTCCACAACTTATGAATTCATGGCCAATTTCACGAATTACACTTTTTTTACCTGAGATCATGCGAAAGTTGACCAACTTATTGATCAATTGTTTTTGTTCACGATCCAAGCCCCCCATATAGCTTAAAATTTCCGAGCAATTGGAAGCCGCTTTTGATGACGAGGCCGAAGAATTTATATTACGCAATCCTTACTGTCCATCTTTATCAGCCAACTCCCCAGTTTCCATCTTTCCTTTGACCAAGGGGTCCTCAAACCAACCTGTCCTCCCCAAACATGACCTTAGCCTCGGTAAGCGCTCTCTTTTCATTGTTGGCGAGAACGAAAAAAAAAAGGGCTTTCGTAAATAGGTAGTAGGGGCTTAAAAAATCCATCTTCCCGGGCGCCATTCGCTTCTAACTTGATGCGCTTCCATGTTTCGCTGTTAGGATTGTTTAGGTCTCGGATCAAAGGAAGTGGAATTGCCATTGCTCAGGGATGTCTTCCACATCCTCGGCTATGAATTTTGCTGCCAATTCAACACCTTCACAGCACTCGGGGTTCCATCCCTTTGCCTGAGCGATTTCCTTCGCTCGTAGGCAGATCTCTTTGATGCGTGCCTCCCGCCTGTCGTTGTGGCGCTCCACCTCCTTGTACTCCTTGGACGAAAGAAGGGCTTTCCACAGCTTTTGATCTTCAGCGTCTACAGCAGCCCAAATGTCATCCTGCGAGACGTCGACCGAAAAGGCAGAAGACGCTTCGCCGGGCAAGGGCCCATCGGCTTTCCCCTGCCCCAACATAAAGGAAGGACCAGCTTCCTCTCCCCCGGGAGCGACTGCATTAGCAGGAGGTCAACGCTTCCGGCCGATTCACCGACGTGCCCTCCGTTTCCGTTGGCTTAGACCACGACTCCAAGAGCACATCAATGCCGAAGGAATCCTCCATCCACGAGGATGAGCTTGATCCGCCGGAAGGGGCCGGAAGAGGAAGCGACTGCCCCACACTAAAAACAACAACAAAAGAGAAAACATCAGTCAAATAAAGACCTAAGCGAGAAAGTGAGTAGATTCGTATAAAATAAAAAAACACAGAAATGGCCAAAAAAATTGATATATAAAAAAGTGTCAATAGAAAGCTTTTATTCAAACGAAAACAAAAAACACGAAACAGAAACATCGTGCTAAAAATCAGTATTGCACCAAGCACGATCTTTCTATCTATTATAATTATAGCTCTTCCTTCTCTTCCTAGAAAACGTGAAAATGACATGGCTACAAACGAGAGCACTACCGAGGAGTTTTGAAAAAACCATCTTTATTCATTCTTTCTAATGTGCTTTCGCCTGCCTTCATAGCCTGCAGGGCTGTGCACTTCAGCCCATCACATCAAGGTGACAGGATTCGAACCTATGGCCCTCTGTACCCAAAACAGATGCGCTGACCAGACTGCGCTACACCT
>JBAMIB010420805.1:0-18686 GCA_037177415.1 Kaempferia rotunda | reverse complement strand
TAACCTAAATATTAAAAAAATTTAAAAAAAACAAACAAATAATAATAATAATAATTTAAAAAAATATATATGAGATCTCAACGGCTCTGCGACCCATCATAGCGTCTCCACAACCTTGCGGCGGCCCACGGTGTCGGTGGACGGCGGACAGAAGCCAAATTTCATCTATTTCGCCCAGCACAATACAAATTTTAAACCATGGTTCTAAATGTTTCAAATGGGTATAGTTGGTTTGCAACAAATGTTAACAGACTCCTTTGTGCTTGACAGATCTACCAAAATTCATATTATGCATACCTCCATTAAATGTTTAATACTTCGACTTCTACAATTTTTCCATTATAAAGTATGAGTTATTGTAGTTCAATCCCTACTGTAAAACTGGACATCTAAACATTTATTTCTAACATTGTAAGGTTTAGAGGATGTTTTGAATAAAAAATAGAGGCAAATACAAGATGTTATAGCTGATTGATTGGCCGCTTAAGGATTAATATTTTTAACATAAAATCACCCGTAGTCTAATGGACATTGAAATTGAAATCATTGATTATCACGGTGTTTTAAATGGCGGTCGAGGCGGTCGCCTAGGCCTCCCAGGCAGGAGGTGGGCATCAACCGCACCGCCTCAGGCTGAGGCGGTGCTTTAGGTAGTAATTCACCTTCTGCCAACCACCATTGACACTGTCGTTGCCGCCGTTTCACCACCGCAATGCATCCAAACGCATCGCTTGGGTTTGGCAACAAATCGGATGCATCGCCCGGGCCTGTGTCGGCTCTGGTGACACCTCTGGGCGACACTGGCCCAAAGGCATCTCCCCGACCCGCCGCTGGGCTCGAACGCGTTGCCCGAACTTGGCGATAGGTCGACAACGCATCTAAACTCATCATGCGATCCAGCGATGCGTCGAACTCATCACCCAACCACGCAGGTAAATTGTAAGTTAGAGTTTAGTTAACTTAACTCTCAGTCATGATTAAGATAATATATATATATATATATATATTATATTTTAAATTTTTAAATATTTATATTAAAATTTTAATTTCTAATTAATATATTTATTAAAAGTAAATATTATAAAAAATAATGATTATTTATATTATTATGTATAAAAATAGTAAAAAAAAATCAACCACACGGTAGGCGGTAGGCGATCACTAGCCACCTCACCACAGCCTACCATCATTTACAACACTGATCAATCATCAAACATTAACAAATTGAAATTAAACTCGTTGATGACCATCAATAATAAAATGTTTGTGAATCAATATGAACTATGTTTTGTTCCAAAGATTAATCTGTTATTGCTCTCAATGATTTGTCAAATGAGTAGTAGTGCACTACACCATACGGTCCATACCATATTGTTAACTGTGAGCTGATCCAAATTGGATATCTAATTGGCCTAGTCAAAAACTGTCCATTTTGGACGTACAAAATATTAAATATTGTTGGTAATTTAATGTCCATATGAATTGTATTAGCAATTTAGGAATGATATATGGCCACAATTAACACAAATTTGAATGTTTCTGCAAAGAATTGATGTAAAATCAAGGGGAAAAATATATCATATTTTAACAAATCCGATAGTTATCATGCAATTTTGGATATTAACCATATTAACTTCAAGAATCGGGTAGAAGGCAAGTGCCTTACCCAGGTGTAAGCTTTCGTTATGTGTCAGGCGGAACACGTGAAACAGTAGCAAATCGAAACCAGCACGGACACTCCATAGGTGTCGAGGCCCACAGCTGGCGTCGTGCAAGCCTGTAATCTTCAAGGAAGGCATCACGCGAGCCCTCCAGTGGCGGTGAACTCATCACATGAGCCCTGCGGTAGCAGCGAGTCGAAGAGGGATAGCGGAATCGCGTGAGAGGAGGGGGAGAGGAAAAGTTAGGTTTTATTATATGTTTTAATTAAAATTATTGTATTATATATATAATATATAATTTCTAATTAATTAGTATAATTATATATTATATAACTTAATAATTATAATATATATTTTTATAAAAAATATAAAAAATTAAAGTAAAAATAGATAATTTATATAATATATAGTTATATAATTTAAAATAATTTTAAAAATTTATAAATAATTCTAAAAAAAATAATTGTTAAAATTTTTTAATAAATATATAAATTTTTTAAATTTAATTTTAGAGTTCAATATATATATAATATTTATAAACTATAATTATATAATTATATATTATATAAATTAATAAATACATGATTTAGATAATTATCAAATATAAATTAGGATCTTAATGTTAATTTATATAATTATTATAGATAATTTTTTATCTTTTAAGCAAGATTTGGAACCCTAAATATTAACATATTTAGCTCTCTACTTTTTATATTTTTAGTTATGAAACATATTTTTGTTGATATGAATGTATGATATTTGTTTCAATGAAATACTTCAGCCTATTCTTTATTTTAGAAGTTTTAAAAAAGGTTTGTTGTCAGGTTACATAAAATTAATACAACAACTCAACCTTATTTGATATATATATATCAAAACTCTATCGGCACAGCACAATACTGAAACCGTATCATTCTGGTCTAGGATTAAAACTTCAGCACGGATTGAAATTTTAAACCTTGGCCTTACCTCAAGAAACCTTCCCAAATTTGTTCAACAAGTTTTCAACCCACTTTTATAATTAAGGGAAAAGTTGTTTTCATTTCTTTCAAAATAAGCATAAACAGTGAAAGGAATTAAATTATCTAAATTCAGATTATGGCAAAAGTTCTGTTAATATGTAAGTGGCCACAATGGAGACCCGGAAGATTTTATATGTAGGAAAATTTAAATTTTACCAAAAATTACCAATGCAGAATGCTCCTCGAGTTTTGAAAGAATCTATATCACCATCCCAGAGGTTATAAAAATGTTGCATTTAACACCTTCTGACCTCTGCACCTAACTATGACTGATCAAACAAAGTGTCAAAGGCAAAACTTAACCTCGTGTGGCCTTAAATGGTCCATTTGGCATGAATTGATTGTTGAGCATTGGGGATGAAATGGAATCTCAGAGTTTGACTGACTTCGTTAAGAAAAAATGGTAAAACCATTGGTTAATAAAAAATTTCACTAATATGTATGCCTGAAAGAATCACACTTAGGAAGAGAGCTTCATAGAAAAGCATGTTAAGATCACATCATTGAGCAAGCAATGAAAATAAGTAGAATATAGAATCAGATGTCAGGGGCTTACTTCATCCGGAACATCCAAAGATGTGACAATAGCAACTTTCATAATCTCCAAGATTGAACTAGTCCCTTCATTTAATAACTGAAATAATAGTAGTGTTAATTACTTGAACAATTTGAATAAAGATGGAATGCATATTACCAAAAATTACAACTCATGAGTACATGAATTTCGCTGAAAACCACTTGAACATCAAAATGTGATGTAGTCTCCCCTGATTCCTCATGTAGCTGTGATTTACTGCTGCTCAGATGTATGCCCCTGACATTATTCTCAATCATAATATCTTTTCCTCGGTGCATAAACTTCACATCAAGTTTTGGCATACTGAAGCTAACCTTCCAAAATGCAAATAGGTCTTGTTAAGAGTCAAGTTGATCCTAATCTACATTAGGCACTATTACAATAGAATCAATTGTAATAAAATAATTCACAACTTCCTCTACCACAGGAAACTTAATCTCGTCCAATCTTTCCAAAGAAAATATTGAAAGGAACCAACAGAGTTTATTCCAGTCAGCGGATCAAAGAAAAAAAAAAATCTCATCAGTATAAAGTTCAAAGGCATGTAAATCTGATGGTAGCTGAAACAGAAAAACAATAGCAAGCATCAACTATATGTTATCATTAACTCATAACCTGTCTATTTCAATTGAAAATGTAAAACAAATTATCATCTATGTTCGGCTAAAAGTAATACTTCTCATTTGAAAGAGCAAAAAAAAAAAATTTAAAAATCAAATCACCCACCTATTTGGTACAAGATTCTGAAACCCGGAGCATCCAGTATTATATGGTCATCAAATGTACCAACCAATCGGAAAGTAAATGTTGACATACCACATGGCATGAACTACAAATTTAATCTGGCCATACCGACATAATAAAAAAATGTTTAATTTTGTTGAATGTTCTTAGTTGTGCTGTAAGGGAGTATGTCGCAAGATAATTGATGACCACTCAAAAACTAAAAGATAGTAATACATATCAAGATACCAAGGCAATGACTTATGGGCTCTGCCAAAGAATTGAGTCAGACAACTTTCCTGCACTAGCACGTCAGAAAAAAGCTTCTTCCTAACATGAACTGGATTGACAATGGGAATGGCTGGCTTCTCCCTTTGACCTATGTTGGTGGCTTAATATTTCATTCAAGGAGTAAAAACAATCTTCATGCAAATGGATACTTGTTAAACAAAAAATTAAGAGCTAAAACATGCCCCTATTGAGAGAAATATGCACCTCGTCTCTATTCTGTTTGTTACATGCTCCCACTACTCTATTACTAACAGCTACACAGAACAGTTAATATAGGGAAAAAAACATATCAGAGCATCACTGACCACTACTTTTGTCATCTACTTCACAGTTCACACAACCAAATAGTAGCCTACAACACATACTAGATATAAAGTGACGGACTAGTGTTTTAATGCAACTACACAGCCATCCCCTCCATTCTTTGGCTTTTCTACTACAATGTTGATAGCATTTCCACATCAACATTGTGTTTATCCCCACATAAAAGAAACCACTCCTTAAATTGAATGGTGTAAAATTATAAAATAATGAAAAATATAAAATAATGAAAAGATAGAGAGGAAGGACGGCAATAAAATTATCCTTTAAGCAATCTCCTTGAAGGGATGTAAATGAAGAGGAAATATCACTTTTTTATAATAAACAATTATCAATTAGCTTTTGGCACAAATTTGGGCGGATAAATTATGAAGGGTGGATGCTTAAATTTACCTCTTTAAACTTCTATCTTCCATCTTTTCTTTACAAAGGAAACAAGAAATAGAGGATCTGTCCTTTGACTTATCTCTTGTTTTGAATCAATCCACTGACCTATCATTCAAGGAGATTGATCAATAAGACTCATTTTGGGAATTGCACACACATGGTCGTACTGGCCATTTTACAAAAGATAAAGTCAAGCCCTCGTTTTAGATAAAAGTTTATTGGTCATCCTTGAGATGTGACATTGTTAGAATTACATGTGTAATCAGCCACAGGAACCAAATAGAAGACGGGTATGCAAGGTGGCTATAATAAATGGACATCATGACGAGAGCCAACTGTTTTGAATCGTTTTGGGTCTAAATGTGCAAGTCTTATTCAACGTCTGATTCAAAATGAGATATAAGAGCAGTGTTTCAAATATCATTTTATAAATCCATTTTAAACTCTCAACAATGACTAAAAAGACACTTGCATAGTAATTTGGGGTCAAAATGACCTCCTAACCACCACTCTTCATCTTCTGTAGCTCCTACACCTCGATTCCAACCTTTCCCAGCTAGATACCTTTCCCAGCCCTCAAACAGAGGACTTCAACGAGGCTTCGGCTAGACTTACTCAGAAACTAGCAACAATTCTATTTTTGCACAACAACTCAGTTCGACATATCAACAAAACAGTGGCAGGTAATGGAGATTTCCAAATGCTGATCATGATTCAACCATCATGGAAAATTGTGTGCCATCATTTAAATCAAATAAAATTCACTCATTTAGCTTGAAAAAGAAATTAATGGCTTACTTTATTCATGTCACCATACATCAGGGATGAAACTATTTAGAAATGTATAACTGTTCTATAATTTTATTACCGCTTGAATGCTTTATTACTTTATCACTGTTTGAACTTAATGAATTTGATGAATAAGTATAAGTATATTTGTTATATTACTATTTTGAACTTTATCTGAACTAACTTGTTTTATTATTTCTTGAACTTAATTAATTTGAAGTATTAGTATAGGTATAATTCTTTTATTACTACTTTGAGCACACTTTGAGCTTAATTTATTTTATTACTTGTTTATATTTGGGCTATGTGTTTCATTAAGCATACAATGGCATTAAATATAATAGTCTTTCAATATTAGTAAAACAGAAATATTGTTTTACATTCACGTCTTTACTATGAATCTTATGATTCACAATATGAACCTCAATTAGATAACCTAATAAACTACCAGTGATTCCTCATGAGCAACAGCAATTTTGTTAAGGGCTTCCCCAAACTAATTGAAGTCATTATTTGAATTATTAATTGTAGATAGGTTTTCTACGATAACATTTTATTCCTTTCAATAAAACAAATAATCCATATCATTGACTAAAATGCCCTTTAATGAAATTTAGAAAATCACATTACATCTATGACAATAGTAACAAGTAGGGATGATAGTGACGGATAGGGATGTAAATTTATTAAATATTTTTGAAAATCCCTTATGGAAGTTATTTATAACCCAACTTAAGTTTGCATTGCATTCCATACATAGTCTAGAAAATTCATGTGTCGAGTGAATGAAAAAACAAGAATTTGGGATTTTATTTTGTTGATCATTGAGTTTGCCTGTGCAATTTTTTATATCAACCTATAGGAAAATGTATTTTTAAAATTGTTTATGACCTTATAGGTAAGGAGATCATTAATTTGATGATTTGATTCCTCTATTCGCCATTTCTTCAAAGTTTATTGAAAGTTTTGTCGAGCACAGTTCAAAGCTTACTGATATTGGCAATGCAAATATCAAGAGGAAAATTGCACTAATAATGAGACTTAGAGAATGCATATTAACGAAACTTAGAGACAATTTTCTGGTTCATATTCACCCAAAAACTTTCTAAAGAGCTCCACTGGCCCATTTCGTAAAAAAACAAAAAACTATTAATGCTTATTATATTGACTTTCCAACTATTTGAACATAAATTCAGTACTCAATGTTGAGGACTATTGCTATATCAAAAGGAATTTGAGTCTTCCTCTTAGTTTCTTGATTTTCCCACTAGTATGTGTTTCCCTCAACGATGAGATTAATTCCTCAAACGGAGTATACTTGACTCTTAGATCACCATAACTCCTCGAAACAATCAAAAGTACTTGGTTTGTTGGAAGGATTGCTAAATATAAATCATGCTGGGATCACTGAAGATGAGCTTCATTAAATTGCTCCTGACTTGCTTGATGGTATCAATCAACAAGTACAAGACCCATCTCCTTCTGAAACACTTGGTAGTCGAGCACTTTGCACCTATGCTCAGCATCACAAATCTTGATTTGGATTATCCTTTCTTCCCACTCAATGGGTTGAATTTTTGGTGGAGAAAAAAGATGCAAAAGGGGAATCTTAATTATCTAAAGTTTGGATTTGTAAGGATTAAGTCTGATAATGTCTCCTCTTTAAGAGAGGGTCTCTAAGGAAGTCTTTTAAGTTGGCAATTCTTTACCTTTTGGGATGTTTAAGTAGTTTTGGTATGTTTAATTTAGAAGGTAAACTAGATTTAGTAGGAGTGTAATTATATATTTGTATTTCCTAATTTCATTTGATTATTTTCCAACTTTGTTTGGGTTGAGATCTATAAACATGTTTAAATCTTTCATATTGGCAGTTTTCAAGTATAAAAATTCCTTGTTATTCAATGTAAGAATTCAGTGTGATAAACTTGGAATGGCAGAGGGATGAAAGATGGTAATGTGGCTGAAGAATGGATCATATTCTGTGAGACTATTCAATTTCAGCAGCAATTCTCTACAGGAAACCAAAAATCTGCCAAGAATAAGATCAAAACATGGAATCGGTAATTGAAAAACAAGGATAATTTTGATGTGCTAGAAAAACTATTAGAGATTACAGAAATCTGAAAATCAGAACATAATAATTTCACACTTGGATGTCTAGGAAAAAAACTCAAGCCTTCAAATTTGAAGTTAAGATGCTGGATTCAACAAACACAGGCTCCAGTGCATATCTGTCTTGGATATAATGACTGTTGGAGAAGATGGAAGAGCCAATCAACAGAGAAGAGAACCATGTCATGAATGAAGAGTTAAGAGTCCAACAAATTCAGCCAAATGCTGAATTGCTGAGCACACAGAACATGCTTGTGGGATGAAATCGCGACAACGAAATCATGAATGAGGAACAAAATTCTCAAGATGAGGTTATGACTTTAATGTCATGAGAATAGGAAAATTAGTAGAGTTCTAGATCGTCTTCTGCCTATACATATTTTATTATTGTCATTTTACTCATGCATCCATGTAATTCATATATTGAAATAATTATATTTAGCTCCTGAAACACAGATATGGTTCAATCCTATATACCCTTACGGCCTTACCATTCTTATATAGAATCTCAATCCTAGGCGTGGAATAAAATATAAACCATGCCAAATAGCATGGCTGAAAAATATTCATTATGATGTAGAACCAACACACATAACTAGATGGCACAGGTGATTGACCTCATGCTGCCCATGCTGCTACAGTGTCACCCTATTTCATTTATGTTGTTCCTATTTCATGTGGTACCCTACATTCACTTGATTAGCATAAGAGCAAACACAAGGAATCAAAGCCATGATCCTCTGGCTCCTAATGTGAGTCATGAAAACGAGAAGAGAAAAAAAGGAGAAAAGTGAAGAAATGTTAAAAATTGTTGTTGAGAAGCTAGCATACTGATGAGGAAACGAGGCAGAATCAAGGTAGCAACAGCAAGGCTGAGGGCACAACTCATTTAAGTAATCAAAAATCACAATGGACTGATCAGATGAGGAAAAATGGACCGATCAAGTGAGGAAAATCGTGAAAGGGGAAGAGGATAGGAGCAGCACCAATTGCCACACTCAGGAATAGGAGAACACATTTGCTGCAGGATGGGGAAGGGGCAGAGGTAAGAGTTGATTAAAATAAATTATATAACTAATATTAATCAATTTTATAACTCAAAAATTAAAATATTGTAAATACAGTTTAATAAATTTTGTACTAATGTGGAATTAATTCTGTATCAGCATCAATAATTATGTATTAACCTGCAATAAACTAATATTTATTAAATACTGTTGATTATTAAATACTATATTTTCAATAAAAACTATATTCTTTACAAATACTCTAATTTAATCATATTAATTTGTAATTACTCTATTAATCAACACTGTATTTTAATAAATAATAATAATAATACTATATTGAATCAATAAATAGTGTTAAAAAATTAATGTATTAATTGATTAAAATTATAAGCAATATTGTTTAATCCTCTAAATTAGGAAAAATACTAGTGTGTAGATTTATAATAGATAGAGTTGGAGTTAATGTATGAATTTTATTTTCTAAATTATTTAACTTTTTAAAATAATATTTTGATATCTGTGCAAAGAGGATATGATGCTTATACAGAGGGTTTAAGTTATCTTTGCATTGTATATTTGTTATGTGCTGGAGTGTGCAGGGCTTTGTAGGACACATATGGAGCTCACAGGACTTGTAACTAAACAAGGTTAAGGTTACTTAGTGCAGCCAAGGCGATACATTGAGGGGGCTTGGAGGTCAGTGGAGATTGAAGAAAGTTACACAAAGCGATTGAGGGACTACAAAATGAAAGCACTGAGGTGTGTTGCAGCAGCTCTAGAGTATAACTAAACATGGCGAAGTTGGTAGCTCAGTAGCTCAAAGTTCATACAGATCAAAGGAGGAAAGAATGAGACATCTGAGAGGCCGCATGATGAGGAGTAAGGGTAGAGTTGATATCAGTCGGTGGAGGCACAGAACGCAGACGAGACAGGAAAAATGACACATCCAAAGAACAAGTACCCTGATGGGAGATGGTTGTGGTGGCGAAGTTAAATTGCAAAGGTAAAATCTGATGAGTTGTGAGAGTTGAGAGGCTTGTACACATAGAGTGAGAGCAAAATCTCAATTTACGCACAAGACTCGATCATCAGAATGATCATATTCAGGTGGGCTCCAGTCGACTAAAGTTGAATTTAATGAATATGAGGATTGGATTGACTAAGGAAACAACTAGTGTGATCAGCCAACAACTCATAGCTTAGTTGACTAGGCAGTCAACTCAACTGAGCTACGATCAGTTGACTAATGTTACACAAGGAAAGCTTGAAGGAGTCTTTGTCTGCACTACAATAGTTGGATTATCACAAGGCTACAGTGACCAAGTCAGCTGATGGTAAAATCTAATCGACTCAAGTAGTTGTTGGCAGACTCAAGCTAAAGTGACTAAGGAACTAGTTGACTGACAGGTGGATCCAATCAACTGATTCGCGACAAATTAGCTTAGGGCAAGTGAAATAAAAAGTGGTTGAAGACAATAAAAGGGAGCTCAATGGAAGCTTCAAGGTTGGCAAAATAGAGTTAGTCAAATTTTACTAGAGTCTCTCCATGATCTTTAGCCTTCCCTCTTGTATTTTCTTGTAAACCTTGTATGTTGTAAGAGGGTTGCAAGAGGTTTCTCCAACTCAAGTAGTTCACTGAGAGGAGAAAGATAGTGGCTTCTTGAGAGTGACTCACTAATGAATCATAAGTCGTGCAATAGAAAGAAAAGTTCTGAACTACATAAATGAAGGTGTTAGCAATTGTGATGTGCTTGCTTTAATGTTTCTTTTTTTTCAACTGCACTAATCTTGTATGACCTGGCTAGATTTGTATCAAGAGTAGATTAGGATTGTAATTGCAAGTATAATTGCTGCTTACCCACCTACATCTAGCTTCTGGTCATCTCGCATCTAGTATCAACAATGTGTACATACACAACTAACAACAAAATAATATGCAGTATGATTCAGAATAGAGACATGTGTGTAGCTTAAGGAATTGATTCCACTAACATTATTGTATATTGTGATATTATTGAACATGAAGATGGGATCACACATCTCAAGCAACAACTTGCTAATGGATACTTGCATGTCCCAAAGTGTTCAAAATTTCATCAAGAAATTCCACATAGAATGAAAGAGAAACTTTAATGCCAAAAAGAATGCCAAATACCAACAGAAACAACATAAGAGTTTGGTAGGAAAGCATCTAAAGTCCTATCTATTCAAAGTCGTGGCAATCATACCCCACATAACTCAACTGCTCTTTGTGCCACCTGAAAAAAATATGATTATGAGCAACAAATGTGTACAATTGTTGCTACTAGAAAAATCTCAATTAGTGCTAGTGGAAGCGATTCAAACTGTTGAACCAATATTAAGGAGTGCAAATGTCCGTATTTCCTCATCATGAGGTGGTATTAGTGATTTCTTTCCTTCTACTTGGTAAAAGCATAAGGTAAATATTAGCAATGTTGATCTGATGTTCCTTCCCAAACCATGCTAACAAGTAGACCAAAATTAATATGCCAGTGCAAAGGGGAAGAAAATCATCATTAAAAAAATAAAAAATAAAAAAAAATCATTTCAATCAAATACCACCAAATGCAGAAAATAATAAGTATGACATATAACTATGATTGCGTATAAAATTCTTAGTATTTTAGATGAACAAGCATAGGAGACCAAGACATAACTCATATCATCCAAAAAACAATGAAACCTATGTGGAGTTATGTTGACGTGTGATAGCTAGAAATATAATATTTCACAAATTTGTTAATGCAATTAAAGAATATCATGATACATTATATACATATAGCCTAATGAATAGTATAGCTCAAGAGATAGGTGTCAAACATATAGTGCAAGTAGTCACAAACAACAGTGTCAACTTTAAAAAGATAAAATGTTGTTGGAGCAAGATCATCTGACATTCTTTTGAACATCAAGAGCAACATTCTGTATTGATTTGATGATAATAGAGATAGGTAAATCTTGATATAGTAAAAAAGATACTTAAAAGAAAATAATCCCTTCAGAGGCGTATTACACAAAAGTAAAAATGATAATCCCTTCAGAAGATGCAAACCTTTTCAGGAAAAGCAAAAATATGCCTCTTTATGGAAGGGGTGGACTTGTTTTTTTCAGATATTTCGGAAATCATAGTTGATGTAGCACCCTCCGTTGTAGTGTCATATAGCAGTTCCAGATTTTTATCTTTTCTTTTAAAGAGATCTTCATTAACATTAACTGAAACATCTCCACATACCATGTCTAGATCGCTGACTTTGACACCTTTCTCCCTATGTCAAACAGACAAATATGAGTCTTGTGTTTATCACACGACTGAGTGTTGGTTTTCATTATAGAATGTTAATATTCACAAATATTTTGAAGAACGAGTGTAGGAAATTTGGTATCTTCAAAATGTCCTCGGCAAAACTGTTGTAAGATAGTTATATAACAACTTATTTTGGAACTGGCATATGTTAATGTAATGTTTTTTAAGTTACATGTTTGGCCTAGAAATCTAAAGTTCACAGCAAGCAGCTCTGCAACTTATAAAGCATAAAAGAATAGGAATCGGACTGTAACAGTGTGTTCATTTATAATAGACTGTCAGTGCTAAACCAAGTTAATATTGAGTAACCTATATATCTGATGAATTAGGTAACTGACAAAGGCGAATAACTTGCTTAAAGTAGGACATACCTGTCATGACCAAAATCACAAGCCACTGACAAGTCCTCACAAATAAAAGAGTTCTTCTCCATAACAGAAGAAAATGATTGTTCATCTTGCAAACATTCCTTTTGATTAGAAGTTAAAGTATTATCAACACTGAGAAATGGATCGCCTAAATGAACCATAAATGGTAGAAGGTGCAATTTGACACGAAGAATCTGATTTGGTTCTTCTCTAGAAATGTCCAACTTAAGTTCTTTGACTTCAATGATTGCTTTTGGCACCTATACCATTTGAAAATCAGAACCACAAAACCATATTAGTCTCCCCTATATGGACAAAGATAAATAAAAATTTTAAGACAAAAATAAGAAGCCTGTTTGTATCAACGAAATATATAAATTCTAGCAAAACTTTACCATTAGTTTCTAGTAACTTCATGTAGGAAACAGAGTCAATGAAAAATCATCTTCATGATTGAACAGCAATATAAATTCAATTGGTGAATGTGGTAGGTTCAATTGAGGGATATGATTAATGTAAGCAATCTGACCCTAAATAGTTGTAATTAACAAGGCTGGTGATGTTGACGTTGATGTTGTGCATGCAGAAGGATGTCCAGTAATGAAGCAATGTATTCAACTTCTATGCTGAACTATCTTATGAAGAAACTGCTACTTTAATAATAGTTAAATGAATAATCCAATACACCTAAATTTAGACAAAAATTGGATCATCCAACAAAGGGGGACAGCTACACTCATGTGTCACCTAAAGACTATATATCCATACAAGACTAAACTTAGATATTCTAAGTTTCTAAAACCCATATAAATATTTAATCTAAAGATCATGATGAAACAGGAACATAGATATTGATTAACCAATAACTTGCAGTAGAAAATAAAAAACATCCTACAAATAGAAAACAAGACTGGCCAAGGGTCCATTTGGTTCTCGTAAAATCTCTTTCTTCATTTTCCACTGTTTGGAGCACCATAAATTCATAGCCAGCTGAAAATTTTATGTTGGTCCATGGGCAAGAAGAGGGTTTTCTCTGTGTAAGTTTAGCTCAAAATGAATGGAATCACTTTACTGAAACCTACTTGATCTCTCTCGTTTCCTTTCTCCCTCTATTTTCCTTCCTTCTTGCCTTCATCTACCTCAGACCACAAGCTGTCAGTGCCAGATAATTTCCACCGTTCACATCTTCTCCCATGAACACTCATCAACCAAATGCAACAACTCCCATGGAGCATTGGTGCCATGACAACACCTCCTAGCTCCCACAGATGTCGGCAGCATCTCCAGCATCAGTTCCTCAACTCGTGGAGTATTGATGGTACCTCTGTTGATGATCAGTCACAACTCCCATGGGGAATTGGTGACTCCTAAAGAGTTGGTGTCACCTCCCACAGAGGAATGGCAACACCCCAAAAAGGATTGATGGCATCTATGACATCATTTCCTTAACGATCAACATTAGGAATTGCTCCAACAATGAGGGATAGTTGTTCTTGCTCAAGACACCCATAGCGTTGGTTGCCTGAGTGCATTTAAGGGCCAAAATAAGCACATTTGAGATGGGAGGCTCAGTATGACCAAGATTGGCAGCAAGGAAGCATTCTAGGGTGACAAAGAAAAGTTTGAAGTTGTGGCACTCCAAGGATGGGACAACTATATGGGTTTAAGAGGCTAGAATGTTTTGTCACGTACCACCAAACAAGGGGGAAAATGGTTCCCAATAAGAGTGTCCTTTGTGAAAATTTTCCTAGGAAAACATGTTACCCATAGAAATTATTTTGTGTAAAACAAACAAACCCTACATCACTCGATAAAAACACAATATTATTGCAGCATCTGGTAGTTAAACACTTCATCTACCCCTTATCCATGTTGAATACTGACAGTCAAGCAATAACACTCGAAGGGTTACTCACTATCCCACGTACAAAATTTTAAAAATAATTGTGACAAATATTTACATCCACACTTGTGTCAAAACACTCATATCCAAGTCAAAGTAATAGAGGTTAAGTATAATATTCATCAATAAATACCCCTCCAACCACAAATTTTATGGAAAACTAAAGTTTGTGAATATGGAGAAATCGTGAAGTAAAAAAAAACCCAAAAGACAGATTACAGTTAGGATTTTAATATCTACTCTTTGACATAAAAATATGTTGAAATCACATGGCAAAATATGATATTAATTTAAGATAGAAGCAGAAAATGTAAAAAAGGAGAGCAGATTAAATCTTGGCCTTTACTTTAGATAAGGAAAAAAAGAAGATACTAAAAGGGAACAATGACTAATCTATCTATTGAGATTGCACTATCAAGTGTGATGATATTAGAATTCCAGCATTTACTTTCAAAGAGAAGTGCAAATTAAATTGTTGGTTATCTTATTTTACCCCAAGAAAAAGAGATATCAGAAGAAAGGATAAAAACATCTGATACTGATTTCAAGAAAATAGAGAAGATGGAAGAGTAAACAGAAATAATCTCACCTTAAATCAAGCAGCACGCAGTGTATCAAAAGTTAATGGAGGATGAAAATTGAGGGTGAAACAATGAATCAGCAATGTGTAAACTTGAGATGTAAATGGTGAATTATAATACTTCAGGTCTATTATTTATTCCTTTTATACCGTAGCCACCCCCATTTTTCTAGAATCTGTAATTTTCTATTCTCAAATTTGGCTTATCTTTTTCCATTGCTGTAACTTTTGTTTCTCAATCCAACTTTTTCTAGTCTCTCCATTTTTATACTAAACCTACTTTTTTCCAAAATGTATAGATGTCCCTTGTTAAAATGGACCTGGTCTTGCTTTTCCAGGTTGACACTTGAGCTTAGCAGTCATGAGCATAGAGGACCATGACTGGGCACTCAAAACCTCTCATGGGTTGGTTCTAACTGGTTTCCTACCCCCTCTCCTTTTTCTGCTTTAACGTATTGAAATCTTTCAGCCAAAGAAGTGACTTTTGGGGGGCAATGATAACCTTTAATCACCAGAAAGGGAAGGCAGTAGTGGAGATTGGCCTGTTATGGGAAAGGTCATTTTACCGCTAGAAGCGAATGGACAAGGTGAAGAAGGTACCAATCAAGAGTTGGATCACAGCATCCATTATATGTTGCCACATATGCCAAATCTAAGGGGCAGAAGAATCTAATAACTGGAGGCTAAGATGAAAATTCTCACACCAATGTTCATTGTTGTGAAGCTGTATCACCATGTCTTATTCCAACTAGTTAGTCAATGAAAGGTTTATGAAGCATCTACAACAAAGGGATTGTAGTGAAAGATACCGATAAAGAGTGGTACAGGAAATGCTGAGGATATTTATGGTGTGGAGGGGATGAAGTGAAAGAGAAAGTCCAACAGTAAAATTTAGTGAATTTGCTTCCTGGAAAATTTAATCTGGAAAATGAAAAGAACAGTAGGAAAATCATTTGCCACCATTCTTTTTACTCCTCTCTCCATATATATACTACATATTTTTGAAAATTTACTATGAAACACATTTTGATGAACGTTTCTCCTTTGTATGAAAAGGAAAATTAAAACTAGAAAGATTTTCCAGAAAAAAATAAAAGAGCCTACATAATCAGCTTTAGCACCTAGTTGAGAAGCATGAAGCATCAACAACAAAGGGATTGTAGTGGAAGATACTGATAAAGTGGTACAGGAAATACTGAGGATATTGATGGTGTGGAGGGAATGAAGTAAAAGAGAAAGTCTAACAGTAAAATTTAGTGAATTTGCTACCTGGAAAATGAAAAGAACAGTGCGAAAATCATTTGCCACCATTCTTTTTACTCCTTTCTCCATATATATATTCATATGTTTGAAAATTTACTATGAAACACATTTTGATGAACATTTCTCCATTTTTATGAAAAAGAAAATTAAAACTAGAAAGATTTTCTAAAAAAAAATAAAAGAGCCTAGATTATCTGCTTTAACACCTAGTTGAGAATTGTAAAAAAAACAAATTGTTGACTTAAAATAAAGAAAGAGAAAATGAGGGAAACAACAGGAAAATAACAAGTCCGGTTGTTTACTTGGATAGAGAAAGAATAACAAAGGAAAAGAGACTAGTTATTATCAGCTTTTGTTGCCCAAATATAGGGCACAAAGAATAGATAAATATGCAAAAAATGGTAGAGGAGTAAAGGGACACCAACCAACCGCCAACACCGGATTGGCATGTTTCCTGCATTACATCATTTCCACAACATAATGTGATTCTTTTTCCCCCTTCTTTATTTTCCCTCTATTTTCAGTTGCTTCTTTCTCCATCTCTCTAAGTAAATACAGCCTAAAAGGAAAATAATGCTCTTTTCCAGGAGAATTTCACTCAAGTCCTAGATGCAATTAAAACCTTATGGCTTCATTAATTCCTATTAACAGAAAGTTATTTAAAATAGTTTGTGACATTGTGTATAAACATCAATTCTGCAGTACAACTAGACATTCATTTTCCAAAAAACACATACCTTCACAATGAAATCTGTCACTGAAACCGAAAGAAATCTAGCAATGCTACTTAGCAACATCCACTTCCCTCTTCCAGCAGATCGAGGTTTCTCCACCCTGCTAGCATTATTTACTTTTTTGCTTTGCAGGGAAGGTCTTATTACAACTTCAATATCAGATATCACCAATTGAAGTTTGGGATCCCTAGAGATAAAACCAAATCCCAGCTTGACAAGTGATTTGCGAAAACTGAGTTTAATTTCTCCAATAGATAATGATTCAATGGAACCCTGAGAAAAAAAACTGAGTTAATTATAGATTGCAAATAATGCATAAAAACTGACTGACAAACAGAAGTTCACAAATAACTGACAACAAATGAACAAGCCAATAGCATAAAGAAAATTTGCATTAGACAGTGTCACTAATCAAAAGGAAATAGACACAGAACAATCTGTTTTTATGCTGTAAACCTTTTAGGAATTTTGCATCATGCAAAATCCTTAAATCTTTTCATTTAATTTTCATGGCTTATCATATATATCAACTCTTTTGTCCATAAAGTATGCACAGATTTTATAAAAAATAAAATATGCAGTGTCATTAGTTAGTTTGAACATGACCTGACATTTAGTATGAACGCATATCTCCAGAAAGATTGCCTCCATAAACCATAAAAATTATAACAAAAATATGACTGATAATATAAGAAAAAAATACTAATTATATTATGATGACTACTAAAATAATATATACAACATAAAGTAACAAAAAAAATACTAAAACAAGTAATTATTTTCACAGAATAATAAATTTCAATCAAAATATGATATTTTACTTGCACTTTACAATTACATTTCATGAACTCAAGAAACTATGAAAATAAAGGGAGACCTACAGACATCAGATCAGTGAACAAAATTTCGTGTCGTGCCGCCCGGCACGCACGAAACAGTATCGTTCCGTCACCGGACCGAAACCGGCACGGGTGCGGAACACGCTGGAATCGCGCAGGAAGCGACATCGCGCGGCACGCGCGTACCGACCAAACGAATCGCGATCACAAAAGCGATTTCGTTGTCGAAATTTGTCCGAATCGCGATAAAAAGGCGATCGCGCGAATCGCGCGATCAACAGATCGCGCGACAGAAGGAATCGATTCCTTCTGTCGTGCAATCGATTGATCGCTACGGGAGGATTCCTCCTGTCGCGGTGATCGCGGTGATCGCTTCTATAAAGGAGAGGAGGAGAAGGGCACTGGCAGCAGCGGCGAGGAGAGGCGAGCAGCGGCGAGGCGAGGCGAGCAGCGGCGAGGCGAGCAGCGGCGAGCGGCAAGGCGGCGGTGAGCAGCAGCGGCGGTGAGGCGTCGGTGAGTTTTTAATTCTTTATCGCAAAAAGCGCGGTGGCGGCAGGCGTGGACGGGAACAGCGTACTCCTCCGGCGTCGGAAGAGTCGCCGGAGCACTTCTCCGGCGTCGGAAGGGTCGCCGGAGCACTTCTCCGGCGCCGGAAGCCTCCGCAATGCCGTCCGGCGCCGGCGGAAACTTCCGCGACGCCGTCCGATAATATCATGCAAGAAGCAATGGAGCTTATACGGGGTTACGTTGATGTGTGATGGCTGGACAGGACCTACACGGA